>CM075211.1:4521659-4826987 GCA_037577465.1 Liposcelis bostrychophila
CATCTTATGTTAGAAGACGAAAATGGGTCCGTTACAGAAGCTACAATGCTTTAAATTCCTGGTGGCCAATACCTTCTCTTGTTAAAAACCCAACCATGGAGCATTTTATTGGAGTTTCAGTAGGAGGAAATCAGATTCCAGAAGGAAAATCTGGGATGATTTTGGTATGGGCTGTAACTTCTTCTGGTAGAGTCATGTTTCGAACAGGGGTAAGCAGCTCTTGTCCAGAAGGAGAAAGTTGGAGTGAAATTACAATGCCTCAAGACTGTCAAGTTAGACATATAAGTGTTGGACCGACAGGCTTGGTTTGGGTGGTTACGTGGAATGGTAAAGCTTTAGTTCGAACTGGGATTACAAGAGGACATCCAACAGGTAATTTAATGAAAGCAGAAACATTATTTTGATAAATTAATATTTCTTTTTTTTTTTATTTCTAGGAGAGAGTTGGATTGAAGTAGAAATGCCAGGGGAAAATTTATTACTGAAGGAAATATCTGTTGGTTATAATGGAGTGTGGGCTATCACAAGAAATGATACAGTATGGTTTCGAAAAGGAATGAAAGGACAGATGTCTGGAATTAGTAAAGCATTAGCAAGAGGCTCTGGATGGGTTGAAATAATTGGCAGTATGGAAAGTGTATCCGTTTCTTCTAACGATCAAGTTTGGGCAGTTGGGGCTGACGATATGTAGGTATTTTTTGTTGATGTACTTTTATTTGAAATTTTTTATTGTATCATTTTATGTTTACAAAACTTTTTTTTTTTTTTTTTTTTAGGCTTTTGTACTTTAGAACGGGAGTTACCAAGGAAAATTTGACAGGGGAAACATGGCGCTTAATCAAAGTCCCGATTCGATTTGGGAAAAAAGAAGAGACTGAATCTCTCAACGAAGTTAATAGGAAAATTTTTGTGCCTGATGGATTCGAGGACGTATTCAGCGCTCATGACGATTTAGAAAATAATAGCGAAGCTCTTTGGTCGTCGGTTGAAGCTGGGGCTTGTAAAGTCAGCATTAATAATTTGCCTAATTGGTAATTTTTTTATTAAAAAAAAAAAAAAAACAAAGTAATTTTATTAAAAAAAAAAAAAAAAAATTATGGAAAATGAAATTAACTAAAATTTTAATTTTTAAGGTTTGGAGAAAATTATCCATCTGAGGCAATAGACGTAACAAAACCATGGCGCATTAAAATATTAGACGAGTTGAAAAATAGAGCACCCGGAGAAAAACGCGAAAAAGCCGTAGACGTTATTTATCGATGTTCACCTTCGTAAAAACCGGTAATGCAAAATGCCTCTATCCTGGAGGCAAGTCTTACGAGGATTGTACAATAGAATTGGAATGGGTCAGTGGTGGTGAGCACGACGTGGATTACGGAAACCTAGTCATTTCAGGCCTTTCAACTTCGGATGAAATGAGCGTAAAAGACATCGTGGCGGTTGTAAGATGCAGCAAGCCGGACATCCCCCGACTTGGAATATTTAAAATTAACAGGTTCACGCCGATGAGACTGCAGTTTGAGGATGAGTATGATGTGGACGATTGGCTCATGAAGCTTTCTTCGGTTTCTAGTGCAATTAGGAGTATAGCTGGCCCTCCGGGGCCTAATTCGATTTGGATGACGACGGCTCTCGGGGATATTTTTGTTTGCGATCTAGATTATATTTCGGTAATTGATGAAAAAGCATAAAGGAATTGAATCCAAAATTTTTAACTTTGATATTTTTTTTATAGATGCAACAATGCCCTTCTGAAAACGGAGACTATTCCGTTGAAGTAAACGTTTCAAACCAGACGATGCCGTTCGAATTGGCGTTACATGCTGGCTTTCTCCCAGGATGCTACGTCGTAATTCACGGTTGCGCTTACGACACAGCCGATCGCTTCGCGATAGATTTGGTGTGCGCCAGCGGTAATCGAATACCGGATATCGCATTCCATTTAAATCCTCGTTTCAGTGAGAACGTGGTTGTCAGGAACGCAAGAAAAAATTCGGTTTGGGGCCCGGAAGACCGAAGGGGATGCCAGCCCTTCACACCCGGCTCTTTGTTCGAACTTAAAATATTATGTGATACAAGTCATTTTAGAGTGTTCGTGAACGGTAAAATATTTACAAATTTCGCTTTGAGAGAACCATTAAGTCAAAAGGAATCGCCCTCCATAACTCCAGCTCACGTGACTCATTTAGCTTGTAGTGGAGATATATCCGTAAATAAAATTCAATATTCTGCCCCAAACGTGATCATGCAACCTGGGTCCATGTATTGGAGGCCGATAAAAGGTCATCTCAGGAAGGTAGAATCAGCTGGTGGAGTCACGTGGGGGATCAGTTTTGACGGTACTGCTTGGGTTTATACCGGTAAGTTTTTATAATTTTTTCATTCTAAAGTTACTTTATTTTATATTAAATATTTTTTGGTTTGTTGCAGGGGCGGCTTCAAACACAGATCAGAAAATAGCCGTTGAGCATAATTATTACCTTTATGAAAATAAGGTGTACAGGTTCCCTAATAGCGATTCTCCTATAACAATTACCCAAAGGTTTACTTGGTCCGATGTTACCGGGATGCATAAAAGAACGAAGGAGGGGACGAAGTTGCTGTCGAAAAATTGGCAATGGGTAAATATTTATGAAATAATCTAGCTCTCTCCTAGACTGCGTACCAGTAGGGTACGTAAGTCCTATTTGTACTCAGATATTGCCCAGGTTTTTTTTTTTAAATCTAAGACTTTTTTTTTCTTTAAAATTGGAGGATTTTTAATAAAGTCTTACAATCGCTCCCTATGTGCTATTCATGTTCCCTAGTTTATTTTAAGAAGCACTCACATAGATAGTTCGTCTTATAAGCTCAACATAGGAATCAATCTATTCATTAGATGACTCAATAAATAGTTTACAGCTTGCCCTCCCGATGGTGTTACTGAAAAGCCTTTTTTTACTTTAAAAATGATGATGTTAGCATTTCGTGAATATATATTTTTCCAAAAAAAAGAGTTCCTGGACTCTAAAAAGAAATAGCAAAACAAGTCAAGTTGCCAGTTTTCACACCCGACCGTGTGCGTCCATCAGCTCATATTTACATTCTAAACGAAAGAAACTTGTGTGCAACCAGCGGCTCAGTTGGTTAGAGAGCGACTGAGAGAGAACAGGGCGACTCAGTTAGTGGGGTTCGATTGAAACAGCTGTGTAACATTTTCCTTGGATTTTTTCAGCTCAATTAATGTAGAATGCAAGTATGAAAACGAAAAAAAAAAAAATCTAAGTATCTGTTTTTAAAAACTTGAGTCGAAAATATTCTGCATATCTGCAGACGGATTTTAAGTGCCAGAATATTTGTTGTATCAGAGTTCTGATACAACAAACGTTAATATCCGTCTGCAGAAATGCAGGATCTTTTGGATTCAAGTTTTTGGAAACAAATACTTAGATTGTACAACATTTGTTGTACTTCAGAAAACTATCTCCTCCCTTCAAATAATTATATCAAAAACGTGAGAGAATTCAATGGTTCTGCCTTTTTTTAAGAATAAATTTTAATATGACAAATTGATAAACGTTCTCAAGTTCTGGTATATTCGGAAAATTCTACATTTACATTGTGATGCATGATACATTTTTGTAGCTGATAGAACATTTGTTGTATCAGAGTTCTGGTACATTTGTTGTATCAGAGTTCTGATACAACAAATGTTCTGGTACTTAATTTCCGTCTGCAGAAATGTAGACTAGTGTAAAGTCTCCCTGACCTGGTTAAGACTAATGTTGATTCACTTAAGAAGTATTTGCTCACTTGAATTTTGCGGATCGGAACCCGTCTAATTTTCTTGCAAATGAAATTTAAAAAAAAAAAAAAGACTCAAATAAAAGACCAGTTTTTTAAGACGCCCCTCCCCCTTAGAAATGTCCGTAAAAATTTCGGCGTAATATTTGAACGTTTGCCCTTTCTCTCTCTTGCCTTTTTTCTCCTTTAACTTATTTTTTTTTTCAATTTTTAGGTAACCGATTGGAGCATCGATTTTAACGCGCCAGGAGGAGTCGACACGGCAGGATGGCAGTATGCAGAAGATTTCCCAAGTTCATATCACAGATTTGCACGCTCAACCGACCACGTGATGCGAAGACGATGGGTCAGGCGAGCTAGACTAGAAACGGAGGGTCCATGGACTGAAATATGCCACACACCTCTTTTAGACTGTAATTTACTCGTAGACGGAGACAAAATAGTAGCTTGGGCCGTCGCTGCTAACGGTTACGTTTTGTATAGAAGAGGAGTTACCAAAGACTGCCCTGCTGTAAGTTTTTTAATATTTTTCAAAGCGCTATAATTTTAATTTGCATAAATTAAAATTTTTTTTAGGGATTATCCTGGGAGCACGTAACGAGCGATCAGGAAATGATCAGCATTTCATCGGCGCCCAATCAGGTTTGGACGATCGGGAGAAGCGGAACCGCGTTTTGGAGAGTAGGGATAACAGCGTCCAATCCTTTAGGGACCGCTTGGGAGGTTGTCCAATCCCCACGTGGAAGTACTTTAAAACAAATTTCAATCGGCGATCGATGCGTTTGGGCGTTAGACGCAAAAGGTCGGCTCTGGGTTAGGAAAGATGTAACGCCGGAACTCCCAGAAGGATGTCAATGGCAAAGTCTCCCTTTGCATTCAGCTGATAAGACAATTAACGGTAAAATGAAAAATCATTTTTTTTTTTCCAAAATCATGTAGCCAGTCCTAGGGTATTTATTTTTTACTTTAATTTTTAGATGAATACGGATTACTGGAGATGGAGGAAAACACTGAAGGTTTCAGATATTTTTCGGCAAGATCGAAACTTTGGGCTGTCACAAGGTCGGGTGAACTAATTCAGAGATTAAGCGTAAATCCTTATAATCCAACTGGATCAACGTGGTCTACTGTAATAAAAGCGAACTGCCTGCATATATCTTCTTAAAAGGTACATTCCATTAATTATTAAGTAGATTCGCCTTATTAGTATTTAGATTGGCCGGTAGATTATCTAGTTGTGAATTTTGTTTTTGTTTTTTTTTAGGGCTCGAATTTTGTCAATTTTTTTAACGAAAAAGTCCCCGGTTAAATTATGAACCTGTTTAAATTTTATAAAAAAAATTTTTAGTCTGTTGGTTTTCCTTCAATTTTTTTTTGGGGGGCATTTAAAACCAAGTATAAAATTTTAATTTGGGAGGGGGCGTCTAAAACATAATTTTTTTGCTTACGCAATATTTGAGCGGCCCGAACTAAATGCGTAAAACACGCATTTCCAGTTTTTCACTGCATTTTTTTTTATTAACTAAAAATATTGTGGCATGCAATTTTTATAATTTTGGCAAAAATCAAGTCAAAAATTGCTATTTTTGATCTATAATAAGTCCCAAATATGTTACTAATTGGTCAATAATTTTTCCAATTTAGATCTTTTAAATTACTGATTTTTGAATATAAATTCGGTTCGAGCCCTAATGATCAATTAACTGCGTGGTTTATTAATTAATTGTAGAATTATTTGGCTTCTGTGCTTCTGTGATTAGATTTGTAGTAGTAATTTCTTTAATTAACTCTTAACTAAATTCTTCTTTTGCTTTCTTCGTTTGCTATTCAGCCTATAAAAAATTATTTTGAAAAAATTCATTAAATCCAGCAAAATAAATTAAGGCTGCGTTCAGTCAGTTTGAACGATTATGTCTAAAGCTTTAAACTCAGATTAATATTAGGCCAAAATCGTTTTTTTGTCCTTGTTATTTACTTTTTTAATATTGAATGAAATCAAATGGCCGTTTTATAGAAAAAGTATTTTATATTTTATGTTTTTATAGATCTTTTAGGAAAGTTAGATTTTAAGTAAACCCTCTTTGATACTCGCTGAAAACACTACATTGCGTACTGAATGGCTTTAAAGGGCTGTAAATGGCTTAAAAAAGGCTAAAAAAGGCTATAATGGCTAGAAAAGATCTGTAAAAAAATTAATATGTACCTAGTTTTTATTATATTTATGCAAAATTTTTAAGAAGGCCTGTTAGGATCTTAAGTCAAACATTTATTGATGTTAGGTTTTTATGCAACTTTTATCCGTGTTTTGATAACAGTTTAGAATGTGAGTTCATTAATTCATGAATTCCTTTAAAAAAAAAAATAAATATGGCGACAATTAACTCTAAAAACATTTTCTTGAAACTAATAATTTTCCTTGTAAGTTATACAATGCGATGGATGGTAATACTATTCAACTCCAATAAATATTTATTGTATATAAAATATTGGAATAAATTTTTATAACTATTTTTCTGTGATATAAAAAACGTGGCTTTAGAAAATTGTAAAAAGTTGGTAATATTGAAAACTATTGAAATCCAAGCGTAAAAGTGAAAGTGAGTGCAAAAACCCCCCCGTGTTGTTTTACGCAGAAAGTTTGTTCTTTTGTAATACGTAATTTTTTAAGGTTTTCGGCTTTTTAAGGTATGTTGCAGTATTTATAGTCTTTCTAGCTTGGGCTAAATCCAACTATTTATATTAAAAAAAAGAAAGCTAATAAACATGAGAAGTCTTTAGGTTTTGTTAAAATTGGAATTGTAAATATTTTTTTTCTTACAACTGATGACCCTCCCAATCCAATTTTCAACCAAATCGGAATTTAATTTAATTTTTTCTTTTTTAAACGAATAGTTCTACCATTCATCACAATGGCCTTTGCCCTAGATACTAGAAAGTATAGCCTAATGGAATGCCCGGTCTGCCTGGATTGGCTTCTGCCTCCAGTTTCCTGCTGTGAAAATGGACATGGGACTTGCAGCAAATGCCGAGCTGAAATAGATAAGTGTCCAGTATGCAGAGGAAAATTCGTCAATTTTAAAATCACCCTTTTGGATCAAGTAGTCGAAACTTATTTGATTAGATGCCCAAATCATCCAGTAGGATGTAAAGAATGTTTTCTTATTTCAGAAATTAAAAAGCATGAAGAAGAATGTTTCTTTAGAAAAGTTAATTGTTGCCTTTGTGTAGTAAGAGATATGGATCTTCTTAACATAAATGATCACTTTAATAAAAATCATACCAAAAATGCTAATCGTGTAGCTGGAAAATATTCTGACCCTCTTTCACTTATACTGGACATAAAGCGTGAATTTTTATTAGGAAAATCCGAAAGATATGTGACATGTAAAGAGAAATATTTCATTGTGCATGTAACAGAAGTTGAAAATAATTTTCTGGCTCGATTTTTCTATAAGAAAGAGGATCATGTTTTGTATCTTTGCGTTCAGTACCTGGGAAAAAAGCAAGAGAAAGCTGGTCGATACATGTATACCATAAGAATTGATCAAAGATTTCCAAAACCAAATCAGCAGTCTTTTTTTACCTTATCTGCTTTTTGCAGCCCTTACAATCAATTTGTGAACTGGGGAAAAATTGAAGAAAATGAGAAAACTGTTGGCTTGAGATTGAAATCAATCTTTTCAAATTTTGACTATTTGTCTAAAGACTTTGCTGTTGAAATTAAAGTTAAGAAATTTTTCTCCTAATTCTTGTTGCATCAGAAAGGAAAATATCATGATTTTTATTTGAACATAAAATAGGAAAAGATTTTTGGAGTTTATACCTGCATTTTTCTACTTTCAATTTTTGATATTGTATATAATGTTTTTTTTTAATTCTCTGCATTGCCTGGATAAAGTCTGATAAAAGCTAGCGGCATATTGTTTATTTTTATTTTTCTTCATTCAGTTGTCATTAGTTTTTTAGCATAAACGGGGAGTCATATGTTCCTAGCTCAATGTAAATTCACTCATGTAATGTAGTAGTAACTCTAAACTACTTCAGCTTCACAAAAATTTTAAATTTAATCATTTTTATGAAAGTCATATATTTTATCAGCGTATCAATCTATAAAAAGTCATGAATGAGTATACTTATAATGAATCGAATGAAAAAATCCAGGCTAGTAGTTCAGTCATTTGAACGATTATGTTTAAGTCTATAACAGGCACTATACCTAATGTAATAATCGTTTCTTTATTATTTTTTAATTTAAATTTTTCAACAAGTGCCTTTTTTGTAGGAATCAAAGACTATGGTAGGAATAGAAATTTTATACTATATTTTAAGAAAGTTAGATTTTAAGTATAGTCAGTGCATATTGAATCGGCTAGTCTTTAGGTGGCATGTTCCTAAGACATTGTTTGTAAAACAATTAATATGTACCTGGTTTTTTTATTATAGTATTTTTGCAAATTTATTAAATGAGCCTTTAAGTTTTTAAATCAACCTTTGTATAAACTGAAGACCCCAGGGAAAAAAGATCATGGTTTGTTGCAATTCTTTAACAAAAGCTAAACATCGGAGCAAAGCAGAATGTAAACAAATGGAATCTAATCTTTTTTCCCCTAAGGTCTTCAACTTCTATCCATGATTTGATTGCTCCTTTTGGTAGTTTTCATAAAAAGCTGAATGACAGCTCACCGATTGCTGTTAAAAATTTTTAAATGGTAGTAAGCCATGGTTTTTGCATCATTGTTGCGTAATTAGTTTTAATGGATGAGAAAGGGTTGTTTGTTGCATGATGTCATTTTAATTGTAAATTCTGATGCATGGCTTTAGAAGAATTAACGTTGTAGATTTAAAATAGCCTCCACGGACGGTACTTTAAAACAGCTATATATATTTAAACGATAAATACATGGTTAGCTTATGGAGCGGTAAAAAATCTGTTGATGGCAGAAATGTAAGGCGAAGTCCAATGATCGTTATTTTGAACGCCATTTTATTTTTCGTATTGAAAACAAACGGAGAAGTGTCAGTGGCGTTGTTTTATTTTGCACAGAATTTTTAATTTTATTGGATAATTTTTTGAAATAAGCAACCACAATTCGATTTAATTTTTACTTTCAATGAAGTGATCGTTTAAATAATGTAATAAGCATTTGTAATGTGAGGACAATGTCGAACACGCTCTTGTTTTGTTTAAATCGCAAAAGACGTATATTTGGCTTGTCAACCAACGAGACGAAATGGAAAGAATTGATGCATTTCGGATTAGAAATGCACACGCAGTTGTCTGCGATGCCTAACTTTTTGTGGGCGTTAGGGGGAGATTGGCAAATTTACGTCCACGTGCACGGGTTGGATGTACCCATTAGAGTGAAAGAGGAAGCTTACGAAAATGAGAAATGGGGCTTTTTTGAGGGTCTGGGCAATATAAGAGAGTTAGCACTGGGCAGATATCCATTTTCAAATGAAGATGGGACAAAGGATAGAACTTTAGAAAATGTAGAATTACCTTCTGTGACTTGGCAGTGGGAAACAGACTGGGCTTTGGAATTGATACTAGATGATTTGCAACCCTTGGATCATGATGTATGCCATCCAGGAAACATTTTTTAATGTAAAAATTCTAATCGCATTGTAATTTTTTTTAGGGTTGGGCATATGCTGTAGATTTTCAAGCAAAATACTATCCGAAAGGAAAACATTGGTCCTCTTTTGTTAGGAGAAGAAAATGGGTTCATTATAGGACTTATACTGCTTTACATTCTTGGTGTGCAATAGCTCCTGTTTATAAAGATCCGTGCCAGGAACCTTTTATTGGCATTTCGGTTGGAGGAAGTCAGCTTCCTGGAGGCAACCTTGGAATGATGTTGGTATGGGCTGTGACAGTTTATGGCAGAGTTATGTTCGGAACAGGAGTAATCAATCTTAGTCCAGAAGGAGAAAGTTGGAGAGAAATCATAATACCTCAGGGCTGTGAAGCTAGTCAGATAAGTGTGGGGCCAACTGGTTTAGTTTGGGTAGTTTTATTTAATGGTAAAGCTTTAGTTCGAAATGGGATTACAACTGAATCTCCAACAGGTAATTTAACTAAAAAGAAAAAACTGTTTAACCCAAAATTTTATTATTATTTTAATTTTTTTCAGGAGAAAGTTGGATTGCAGCGGAACCACCAGAGGAAAATTTATTATTAACTCAAGTCTCAGTTGGTTGGAATGGGCTATGGGCCATCACAAGAGACAGTCAAGTTTTTTTTCGAAAAGGAATAAGAGGAACAATTTCAGGGACTGATGAGGAGTCAGCCAGAGGCTCAGAATGGGTGAAAGTAGTCCGTAGCATGATGAGTGTGTCTGTTGCTTCTAATGATCAAACTTGGACAGTGGGAGCTAAAGATAAGTAAGTAATCTGGCAACTTGAAACTTTGAAGAAATTGCATTGAAAAAAATTTTTTAGGTTTTAGAAAATCTGTAGCCCTGAAAAATATTTTTAGGAAATTTTCTAGCTTTTTTTAATCTTGGGGTTGTTATAAAATAATTTCCATCTTCAGGAAATTTTATAAGAATAATTTTTAGCTTTGAAGAAACTTGTGTATGATGAAATCTTATTGCTTTCGGGAATTAAAAAAAAAAAGAAAAATAAAAATAATTACAAATACGGAAAATATTTAGAAATATCGTAGCTTCGCACTGAATAAAGAGGGGGGCATTTGCTTCCCCTAAAACGTCCCTTGTCGCTTGTCCCCCATTTCTCCCCGGAAAAAATTACTAACTTAGTTATAGCAGGAGCAAATTGAAAATTTTGCGTACCCAGTCTCATCATGGCTCCTCCCCACCCCCTCCCCCCTTTGCCCAATTTTTAAATCCTAGCTATGGTACTGTGCTTTTTGGCAATTTTTAACGATTAGTCTACATATCAGCTACCAGGATCCACGCCCACCTAATTTGTTACAGAAATTAGTTTTCACTTTTTCACTTGGAAGATTAAGGAAAGTTTATTAAGAAAAAAAAATTTTTTTAAATTAAAAATGACAAATGTATCAAAAATAATTTTTTTATCACAGTAAGTGTCACGTCAATATCACATTAAGAGTAGTAATATGTACAAATAAAAAAATAAAGTTGAAAAATTATTACTACTCGTTCTTAAAAATAAAAGTTTTTTAAAAAATCAATTTTTGGGCTGACTAAACTAAGAGATCATTCACTTTCACTTTTAATACTATAATGCTGTTTTTTTCCCCCGCCTTTTAATCCCCTTTTTTGGCGCGGGAACTTTCTTCTGTCTTTTCCTAATGCTGTTTTTTTCCCCCGCCTTTTAATCCCCTTTTTTGGCGCGGGAACTTTCTCCTGTCTTTTCCTTGGTATATCCTCATCTGTAAAAAAAAAAAAAAAAAAAAAAAATTAATAATATGTTATTTCATTGTAATTTCATCATTAGTAAAATATCAGTTTTAAACTTACCTAAAATGGTCAAACCTGGATTAAAAAATAATTTTTTGGACACTGCGAAGTTAATAGTGTTGAGATGTTGGGTTGCATATGTCTTCTCCTCTTTCGAGCTTTCCGAGCGAACCTTCTGTATATCATTTTCAACCTGCAATGAAATTTTTAAGTACAACAATTTTTACAAATTGCTTATAAACTAGCACTCATTGCTAGTTTGACCTTAAATTAAAAATGATATTACTTACTGCAATCATAGTGGTGGTCCGTAGCCTAGTTCATAGCGCGCTCAACTCTCGATGCGACGCGTCGTGCTTCTATCCTAGTTCACAGCTAGGAATTTTTCTCAGGCCAAAACTAGTGCGCTAGTCAGAAAATCAACGGTCACCACCCCTCGGAAGGCAATGGCAAACCACCGAGCGGTAATTGCCTAGTAAATCTCTCAAAAATAGCCGTTCGGAACCGGCGTTAAACTGTAGGTCCCATATGCCTGTGAGCGCACGCACAGGTATATGTGAGAGATCACCACGCTCGAAATCTTCTAACAAGAAGAAGACTGCAATCATAAGGTCATTGAAGTGCGAAATGTAACATTCTTCTTTGAAAACTTTTTCCAAACTTGACACAAAATAGGAGCCTCTAGAAATATTTCTTAGACTACCAAAGCCGGGACAACTACTGAAAACTATGTGGAACTCTCTCAAATCAGGGGCACCTCCGTCATAATTATCTCCATCCAATAAATGTCCTTCTGCCGCACTGCTGCCTCTAAAATTGGAAAAAAAAAAAATAATAATAATAATATGAAAAAAATTACAAATACAATTAAAAATACTTACCTACACATAGACATATATACTAGACCGGGCATCCTGTACAAAAGACCTTCCCTAACATGTCTTTTGTTTTTTTTAAATCTAGGGGAAAACAGAACGGTAAAATGGCGTACAGTAGGTAAATAATGGAAAATTGATTTATAAATTATTTTCACATTTGATCTTCTTTTACTCAACAAATGCGCTTATTATAATATATGGGTAACAAAAAACAAAATTGATCACCTTAAAGCATTTAAAGATTTACTAACAAGAATTTTTTAAGGATTGCCAGAAACTTTTGCGGGACTTAGAAAAGCTCTACCTTTTCCTTACGGTTAGCAGTATTTATAATAAATAAATGAAATTTTAAGAGAAAACGTTCCGTCTTTTCCTATTTTTGAGGTAAAAGAAGTAATCGCTTGCAATTTCTTTATACACTACGGTGTATCAATAAATATTTTGTTTACCACTGTAGCCATATTGTCGTTCTGTTTTCCCCTAGATTTAAAAAAAACAAATGACATCCTAGGGACACTGCTCCCATTAGAATGCCCGGTCTAGTATATATGTCTATGTTACCTACATGCATTAATCAAACATATTTTTGGTTTCCCCCGCAGGAGTCAGGATTGGATTTCTACTGTGTTCAAAAATTTCTAATATTTCCATTATTCTAACTGCAGCTTCCTCAACTGTGCGTATAAAAGAACTAAAAAAATCGTTCGGTGTTGCCCATCCGTGAGACATTACTACCATAATTAAACAATCCATTGTGCTCACCATACCACCATTTCAGATAATTGTTTACACTCCACTCGGTTTTCTCATTGTTCCCTCTTCATTTTTCCGCTTCATTTCCCATTCTTATGAGAATGAATTGCTGCATGGTTTTTAATTGAACCGAAAACAATAAACAAAGTTTTGATTTAAAATTGCGGTAACGGACAATGTTTCAAAATAATCCGTATATTTATACGGTAAATATATCTACTTAACTTATGAGTGGTATAAATGTCCGTTGCAGAAGCGCTGAAGTCGTTTAAGAGTCCTTTTGCATTCGTAATTATGACAGTCTTTAAAATGTTGGACGCCATTTTTAATTTTCCCATTAGGAATGGATTAAGATGTATACAACATGGCGGGGAGTTGTCTAATTTATTTGTGAAATTTTTGGAAATAGGCAACAGTTCGATTTAATGTTTATTAGTTTATTTTTCTATCAAGTGGTTGATAACTTATACAATTTTTAATTTATTGTGACAATAAATAATATAATATGATATTCTAACGTAATTACAATGCCGAGCACGCTCTTGTTCGCTATAAATCACGAAGGACGTGTGTTTGGTCTGTCAACCAACGGGACGAAATGGAGAGAATTTATATATTTAGGGCTAGAATTCAAGCATTTGTCAGCGGTGCCACATTTTTTATGGGCGTTAGGGGGAGATCGACAGGTTTACGTTCACGTGCACGGGCTAGATATACCCATTAGGGTAAAAGAAGAGGCTTATGAAAATGAAAGGTGGACTCCTTTTGAGGGGTTCAGTAGAAGACTATTACCTACTGACAGGTATCAGTTTTCAAATCAAGATGGAACAAAGGATAGAACTTTAAAAAATATAAGGTTGCCATCTATGGCTTGGCAATGGGAAGGGGACTGGCATTTAGAGATGACACTAGATGGGCAACCCTTGGATCATGATGTATGTCATCCTAAAATAGTTTTTTTAGATAACAATATTAATCCAATTAATTTTTTTTGCAGGGCTGGACATATGCCGTTGATTTTCCAGCAACATATTATCCCAAGAAACAATGGTCATCTTGTGTCCGAAGAAGAAAATGGATTCGTTACCGACGCTATAGTGCTTTAAATTCTTGGTGTGCAATAGCTCCTCTTCATAAAGATCCAACCAGAGAGCCTTTTATTGGAGTCTCCATAGGAGGGAATCAAATGCCTGGGGGAAAACCAGGAATGATGTTGGTATGGGCTGTGACAGCTCATGGCAGAGTTATGTTCCGAACAGAAGTTAGTAATTTTTCTCCAGAAGGACAAAGATGGAGTGCAATTGCAATGCCTCAAGGGTGCGAAGTTAGTCAGATTAGCGTTGGACCTACTGGGTTAGTTTGGGTTGTTTTGTGGAATGGTAAAGCATTAGTTCGAACTGGCATTACAAGAGAATGTCTTACAGGTAATTAATTTATGGATTTTATTTCGTTTTTTTCATAAGAAAATTTTTTTAAAATGACTTTCATGAAACAAAAAATTCAAACTGTTTTTAATGTTTTTTTCCATTTTTAGGAGAAAGTTGGATTGAAGTAGAACAACCCGGGGAAAATTTATTATTGAATCAAGTCTCTGTTGGTTGCAATGGACTGTGGGCTATCACAAGAGACAATAGAGTTTGGTTTCGAAAAGGAATAAGAGGGGAAAGTTCAGGAGTTAGTGAAGAATTAGCAAAAGGGTCTGGATGGGTAGAAATGATTGGTAGTATGGCTAGTGTGTCAGTTGCTTCTAACGATCAAGTCTGGGCTGTTGGAGCAGAAGATAGGTATGCTTTTATGTTTCACATAAAAATTAAAAGAATTCTTTAAGAAGTCCAACCAACTTGTTACTGAATATATGCTATCTCCCTGCACATATCTATGTTATCGGCTATTTGTAAAGCAGAGATAATCAGGATTTTGCCAGGAGGCCATTCTATGACCATTCATTATCTAAAATAATTAATTATTTTTTTTTTTTTTAAGGCTTTTGTACTTTAGAACGGCAGTTACTCAGGAAGATTTGACAGGGAAAACCTGGCGCTTAATCGGTGCTCCAACCCAACTCAGTAGAACCAATAGTTCCGTTAGTTTATTCTCAGGAGGACCAGTCAGTGGGACACCAAGGGAAAAGAGACATAGAAGTTGGACTTCTTTGGTAATTTATAATTTGCCTTTTTTTTTACTATTTATTTTATTTTCTTGGTCGTTACACTTTTATTTTAAAAATGCATTGTGAATGTTTCTATATGTGAATATCATTTTTTTCATTATTTCAGAATCGGCTCAGTGGGTCACACGAATCCCAAATAAAAACGGAGTTGGACTTCGACGACACATGCCATTCCGCACCAGCAAACACTAGAAATATTTGGCAAAAATCGACGGATGGTACTTCATTAAAATCCTACGGAAGTCCTCAGGGTTCTGATTCTAGTAACATTTCGTCGAGTTTGCAAGACGGCTACCCTTATCACATCTCTGAAAATTTCCAACATCCAATTGACATCGTTGAGGAAAAATCTAAAGAGGAAGAAGGGAACAATAATTATGAAGATTCTAGTCATCCTGTTATTAGCAGAGGCAAGTGTATTGCTATTCAATTTAGCTGAATTTGATTGAAATTCCAATTTAATTTAATTTAGTTGACATTATTTAGATTTACATTTAATCGTAAATTCGTTACAGAAATCACTAAACCTACCAGATCTTGGAGCCCTCAACACACGGGAGGGACGGTAGTCGCCACTGAAGCTCGTAACGAAGTCGATAGCAGTATTTTTGAATCTGACGAATTCGCTGGGGTTTACAGCGAACACGGAGAACGAGAAGAGGAGGATGATCACTTGTATTGGGCCGATAGCGAAGCTTTTTGGGCTTCGGTCGAAGCTGGAGCTTGTCTAGTCAACGTTAATAGTTTGCCTAATTGGTAAGTTTTTTGATGTTTCAAAATTAAAGAAAAAAAAGAAATTAAGTAGACCTAATCAGCCAATTTTTTTTTTAGGTTTACCGAAAACAATGCAGCTCAGAAAATCGACTTAACGAAACCATGGCGTATTAAAATTTTAGACGAATTAAAAAATAGAATACCCGAGGATAAAATCGATTTAGAAAATTACGAAAAAGCCATCGACACTTCATCGTACGTAAAAGCCAGTAATGCCAAATGCCTTCTCCCCGGAGAGACGACCTATCAAGATTGCATCATAGAGTTGGAATGGGTCAGCGGAGGGAACGACAGCGCCGATTGCGGAACCCTGACGCTTTCTAGCCCCGATAAAACCGATACTTTGGATCAGGTGAACATGGGTGATATCGTGGGAGTTGTAAGATGCAGTGAGCCTCGGAGTCCCCGACTGGGAATATTTAAAATTAACACGTTCACGCCTGTTAGGCTGCAGTTCAGCGGGGAGGACGATTTGGAAGATTGGATCACGGAGCTTTCTTCCGTTTCTTGTCGGGTTAGAAATATATCTGGCTCACCTGGACCTGATTCGATTTGGATGACGACGGCTCTCGGGGATATTTTCGTTTGCGACCCAGCTTATATTTCGGTAATTGAAAAAAATTGTTTAACGGACCGAATCCAAAATTTTTAACAATAATTTTATATTTACAGATGGAACAATGCCCTTCCGAAGGCGGAGAACATTCCGTAGAAATGAACGTTTCGAACGCGACGATACCGTTCGAAATGCCGTTGCACGCCGGTTTCCTCCCGGGTTCCTACGTCATAATCCACGGCTGCGTTCACGACAAAGCCGATCGCTTCGCGATAGATTTAGCTTGCGCTAAGGAAAGCGGCATTTCCGACATAGCATTCCATTTAAATCCTCGTTTTAGTGAAGATGTAGTCGTTAGAAACGCGAAAAAAAATTCCGTTTGGGGACCGGAAGATCGAAGGGGGTGCCAACCCTTCAAACCCGGTTCTCTGTTCGAAATCAAAATATTATGTGATACAGATTATTTTAGGGTGTTCGTGGACGGTAAAAAATTTACCGATTTCGCTTTTAGGGATTCGTTTTCCCTAGAAGAACCCGCTTGCATAACCCCGGCTCACGTGACTCACTTATCCTGTAACGGAAATATGTCCGTAAATAAAATTCAGTATTCCGCTCCGAATGTGATCATGCAACCCAGTTCCATGTTTTGGAGGCAAATCGGAGGGCATTTGAGGAAGGTTGAGTCGGCTGGGGGGATCACGTGGGGGATAGGTTTTGACACTACTGCTTGGGTTTACACAGGAGGAGATGGTAAGATTAAAAATTTATTTTTGAAATTTTTTTTTTGTACTGAAATGTTTTCGTTTGTTTGCAGGAACGGACTCGAGTACGAATCATAAAATGACTGACGGGCATAATTATTACGTTTACGAAAATCAAAGATGGAATCCTTTGACTGGTTACACTTCACATGGTTTACCCACCGATAGGTTTATGTGGTCCGATGTTACAGGGAGGCATAAAAGGACGAGAGAGAAGACGAAATTGCTGTCGAAAAAATGGCAATGGGTAGGTGTTTCTAAACAAAAAAATGAGCTATTCCTATTTATATGTAAAACTTGCGGGGATTTAAAACGAATTCCTGGAAATTTATATTTATATTTGATAAATTTACCGCACTGGATTTTTCCCCTCTTTGTATTTAACTTTTTAATAAGATTCAGAGGGGTTGCCCTTAAATTGCTTAAGCATATTAGAGTCCAAATCAACCATAATGATGCGCCCGTAATTTATAGGCGACTAAAAGCTAGAAATCATTTCCGAAAAATGAACTCTTTCTTTCTAATTAAAATTAATTTTTTCCTCGTGATTCGTGAAATTATATACTGTATTTTGGAAATTTAATGATTTTTTCAGGATCGGAAAAAATTGTGTTCAATATTCCTAAATATTCCCTGAAAATCCCTGCGTGATTTAACATATCCAAAAAATTCCCGGAAATTGATGGTAATTTTGAGAAAATAAAAAATATAGGAGAGTTGGTACAGTACTAATTGAATAAAATGAAATCTTCTCGGAAATTTATCTTTTATTCCCGTGTAATATTTCAGTCTTATAACCCCATCAGGTTTTTATTTTTCGTGCAGCTTTTGAGTTTTTTCTCGTTTTACAAACATCTAAATTTTAATTTAATTTAGTTTTCTTTTATTTTATTTACAGGTGAACGACTGGAGCGTTGACTTTCACACTCCAGGAGGGGTCGACAAAGAAGGATGGCAATATGCGGTAGATTTCCCCTCTTCTTATCACGGAACTAAACATTTAACCGATTACGTAAGACGAAGACGATGGGTCAGACGAGCTAGATTAGAAACTGAAGGCCCTTGGACTGAATTAGGCCACACACCTCTTTTGGACTGTAGTTTACATGTTGACGGGGACGAAATTGTAGCTTGGGCCGTAGCTGCGAACGGATACGTGTTGTATAGAAGAGGAGTTTCCAAATCTTGCCCAGCGGTAACATTTTTGACAATTTAAATTTTAATCTATATGAAGGCTAATTTTTAAAAAATATTTTTTGTAAAGGGGTTGTCTTGGGAGCACGTGACGAGTGATCAACAAATGATTAGCATTTCATCGGCACCCGGTCAAGTTTGGACGATAGGGAAAACTGGAACTGCGTTTTGGAGATTAGGAATAACAGCTAGCGATCCTTTAGGCACCGCTTGGGAAACTGTTGAATCCCCGCGTGGCACAACGTTGAAACAAATTTCGATCGGAGAGCAAGGCGTCTGGGTGTTAGACGCTAACGGCCGACTTTCGGTTAGAAAAGAAGTAACGCCGGTATTCCCAGAAGGATCTCATTGGCAGACTCTCTCCTTACTTGCAGCTGAACCAACTACTCAGGGTAAATTTTTTTTGTGATTAAAAGAAACCATAGTTACATGCACATAACATGCTTTAGGTCTCTTATTTTCCGTCATATACACTCATATTTTAGCCGTAATTACGCTCTTGTTTTACATAAATATTTCTTTAATTCTAGACGAATCCGGATTACCAAGTACTCCAATGTCAATCGCCGTGGGAGGTTTCAGACACGTGTCAGCTAGAACGAAACTTTGGGCCATTACCAGCTCAGGTGGTTTAGTTCAACGGTTAGGCGTAAATTCTCATAATCCAGCAGGCTCTACTTGGTCTTACGGCATTGCAGCCAACTGTCTTCATATATCGTCTTAAAAGGTACGCCCAAAGTTACTTAATCATTAGTTTAGGAAATACCAATCCTTTGATTAACTCGTTTATTTGAGGACTAACTGCCTTCTTATGTGGTTTCATATTTTCTTGTAAAATTCACAGTTTCGCCAAAGCAAACGAAGCGTTTTAATCATCTTAGCCGAATATTACGGTTAAGGTAATGAAAGGAAATATTGTTAAGCTTTCATATATGCCGTAATCGAATTTGTTCTGTCAAAACTATTCTTTTTGCAGGCATCGAACCGTGGTTCTTTTTTTTTTTTTTGGTAAAGTCCCTATTTTTAACATTAGTCTTTCAATATTTGAAAAAATATTCCTAACAGTCGCTTTTTTTTCTCTTCAATTTTTTGGTGACTTAATATAAAAAAAATTGTTATTTAAAAAAAAAAAATTGTCAGACTTCCTCACAAGAGAGCCTAGTTTTTGATGTTGGATTTTATAGGCTCAAGCGGTAAAAAGCAAAAAAAAGTCTTTGGATGATCGGAATCAAACTTTTATGCTAATTTTTTGCTTTTAGATCCTTAAAATGGTCCTTCATTCCCCATTTTTTGGTCCCTACGATCCCTAATTTTTTAGTTTGAGATGGCTTCGGTGCCTGTGTTTGAATTTGGTTAGTTTTGCTTGGGTTTAATTTTGGTTTAATGCTTTTATCACTTTTATGAGCCTAAAAAAAAATTTTTCAATGATCAAGCCTTATTTACATTACTTCATAACTTCTCTTTTTTACGAGCTGTGATTTTTTTTTTTTTAATTGAATTCGTCTCTTATTTAATGCTTGCTTTTCAAAATTTAATCGTAGCTGAACTTAATCCTAATAATTTTAGAATTAAGGAATGAGGTATCACTTTAAAAAAAATGTACAATGCTTTTTTATTTATATTTATTTATTTTCTTCTAAATTATCAAGAAACAAGTCTTCATCGGAGACTTAGGTGACTTTGTAAAAAAATTTTTAATGAGAAAAACTTATTAGATCGGGGCAAGTTCGTATTTGGTGACAAACTAATTTTTAAATTTTTATGTCTTTAAAATTTGTGCAGGATATCCGTTGCAATATAAAAACACACAACATAAAAAATATATTTACAGTTTAAAAGTACTGAAAGTGCACTACTACACATATTAAGTTATCACTACAATAGTAAATATGCTACTGTTGCTGCTACTGATACTGCTACTACTATTATTATTATTATTATTATTATTATTACATTATTTGTCAAGCCAAAGTTACCAATACTGCAGAATGCCCGTAAGGCTGACTTTAGTTTTTTTGAAGTATTTTGACAAATAGAAGGACGTATAACGTTTGAAAAACAATTTGAAATAGTATACACATTAATTTTTGACAATCATTTTCAGTCAATTAAAAGCACGTTACTCAAAGCTTCGTACTTGCTACCAATATTTAAGATTTGCGTTTTTATCAACTTCAAAACTTCTAAACTACTAAAATCCAAAACTTTTAAATTGTTGGATTCAAAGTGTAATTGGCAGTGTCCTGGATGTTGTCAGACCCCTCCAAAATCATTTTTATTGTCTGTTTTTTACGTTTATGCGGATCGTTACCTGGAGGTTTTTTACGTAAAAAACTACTTAAAAATATTTTTATGAGTTTATAATCCTCTAAATTCACTATTTTTTTTGAAAAAAGTTGCACTTTGGGGTTCTTCACACAATTTCTAATGATATATTGGCTTGCGAAGTATTCTGCAAAACTTCGGTGGCCAAATCTAAGGTCGATTGCAGTGAAGCCAATTCTGGCAAGCTCTTCCTTTATTCCAGTTATATTCTTGCTTAGTAAATCCTTTTCCAATTTCTCCATTTCATTTAAATTCGGTAATTGTTTTTCTTCCGGAAAAAGGCTTTTTACTGCCAATTCCTGAAAAACTCGTTTTAATGCCCCCGAGCTTATTGCATTCAAAAAGTTCGCAGGTTGATTACCTGGTTTTGTTTTAGCTTTTTCTTTAAAAAAAATGTCGAATTTCTTTTCCTCGTATTTTTCATATAATTGGAGCAATCCGAACTCTGTAATCTGCTTAAAATGATTATCAAAAATTAATGAACCTACGATTTCAAGGGATAAAGGACATATAGGAAATAATTCTATCCTGTCATCTGCCTTAAAGTTTTCCCATTTCTCAAGCAGCTTTTTTGCAGGCTGGCTGAAGTTTAATTTTTCCAAGGCTTCCCTTAAGGGAGCAATATAAGCATACTTATTTTCCTCCACTGATTGCTGTATTTCTTGTCTTACGTCTTTAAAATAGTCGTTTTCATTTACTTTTTCAAGCTCTTTTTTATAGCTGATTATCGCTTTTTTTGCTTTTCGAAAATCAGTAATTTTTGAAAATTTTAATTTCCATTTCCAATACTGTTCTAAAAACGAGGTTTGCTGCTGTAGGTTAAGTGGTTGTAATAAAAAAGTAATGTTAGCGATGTTAGTGGTGTTTAAGAAATTTTCTTGTAAATATGTTAATTTGTGTCTGCGAGTAGTAATCCAAATTTGAGTAACTTTGCTCTCTATTAAAAATTCTATTAACTTTGTAATTTTAGATGTATATCCGGGACTAGTTTCGTCGAAAGCGTCTAAAAATATTATTATTTTTATTTTCTTTTCTTGACATTTTGTTAATAAAGTTTCTTTGAAAAGGTCTTGCTGAAATTTGTTCATTGGAATAGTTTTGGGGCCAGGAACTATTGCTTTTATTAAGAACCTAATAGGACCATCTTTGTCTTCAACTATATGCAAGGATTTTGTAGATTTTTCTTCAGCATGGTCATTTAAATTTAATTTAACTGCCCATAAGTCTGGATTTTTTTCTTTAATTTTTTTAATCATGCTTGCCGAGTAAGTGGATTTCCCCACTCCTGAATCGTCGGCTAAGATTACAAGTTTTAGATTTGGGTTAAGTCTGCTCAAATATTCTTCTGTGTTACACGAATCTTCTTCCTGATTGGAATCTTCTCCTTCCTGATTCACATCTTTATCATTACTTCTTTTTTTTTCAAGTTTTTGAAGAGTTCTATCTATGTAATAATCAGGCACAGGAGTGAATGATCGTTTATCTCCTATTTTGATTTCTTCTTCCATTTCAATTAGTTCCGATAAAATTTCTTCATCAATAATTTTTTCGCCTGTTTCCTTATTTAAAACATCATTTAAAGTTAACGGTAACTCTTTTCCAGACTCGTTTATTTTTGTATTGAAACTTTGGAAGTCTATTCTTTTTTGTAGTAAACGTATTTGTGACTCCTCATCTAAATTTTTAAATTCATTTTTATCGGCAAATGTACATATTGAGTGTTCTTCTTTTATTTTTTGTACAAAAATATCTTCCTTTTCGGCAATTAAAATAATTGTTTTGGATTTAAATTTTTCATTACACTGAAGTTTATTCCGCAGTTGTTCCCACGGTTGTCCCCATTTTTCTTCCCACTGTTTTTTCACTTTTTCTTTCAGTGAGTCAACATCTATTTTTTTGGTGCCAGTTTTTTTGTGCTCTTCGTTTTTTTGGCAATCTATCACCAGAGAAGAGTATCCCTTTAAAAATGTATCTACGATTAAGTCTTGTATGTCCGATCGGAACAACGTTCTCAAACGAAGAAATATATATGTACCTTTTTCTAAACATTGGAGAAGTTTAATGGCACTCAATCTAGTGGCTTGAGTTTCTATATGAATAATATATTTATCTGCGGAAGATAAGAAATCTTCTAGTTTATTTTTATGTGTAAAACTTATTTTATATGATTTTAGTTTTTCCGGGTAAGTGTTACTCATACCTTGAACCATAATACCTTTTATTTGTTGAAGTATTGATTCAATAAACCCTTTGACGTCTTTCGTTTGTAAAAGACTAGTTTTTTTTTCTTTGAACCATTTGAGTATATCTTTCTCAAACGTGTTTGCTGCCAAATCCACGTTTAGTAATTTTAAATTTTCTTTGGATTCTTTGCTTATGATTGATTCGTCAGTTAGCCACCTATTAATTAATTTATTTAATTCGTCAACATTCGGATACTTTACGATGAATCTAAAATTCTGTAAAAAATTTTCACAGGCCCCGATGTTTTTTAGATTATTTTGCAAATTTGAAATCTTTGAAACGGCATTTTTAAATTCTTTTGAGATTGAGATCGCTTTTTTTTTGGCGTCTTTCGTTTTTGGGTTTTCTAGAATTTCTTTAGTATCCTTTAATATTTCTTCTGGAATAATTCTTTTTACAATTTCATTTTGAATTTCTTTTCGAATTTCCTTTGAAATATGTAAGTCAGTTGATATTAACTTATCAAGTATATTTTGTAATTTGCTTTTCATTTCATCTAGCTGACTCTGGACCTTCGTTTGTAATTCGCCCGGCAGTACAGTGATATCCATCCTTTTTTGTAAATAGTTATTGAGCGTTTTTTCTATATTTTCAGCGCATTGTCCAACGCTTTGTTTTACTACGGGTAAATTCTTCGGGTCCTTTGCTTTTTCTTCGTCTTCTAAGTCCTTTTTAGCTTCTTTCAGCGTTTTGTAAGCATCATTTAACGTTTGATAATCCGTTGTTTCCGTTTTCGAGTTCTCTGCTTCCGAGTCCTTTGCCTTTGAGTTCTCTTCGAAATCGTTTGCTTCCAGAATGTTTTCCATCAGGGTTAATAATTTATCAAGTTCTGGTATAATGGTCTTTCCTTGTACTTTATTACCTGGTTTTTTTAGTCTCAGTAACGGACTGGCACTTCTCTTCACCTCTTTGACGTTATCTCTAAATTGGAAATGGCGACGTATTTTCTCTATTTCTCTCTCACAATCCTTTAAAACTTCATTCTGTATTGGCATTATCTCCGAAATCCGGCAGTTGTCTACCAAATTTTTCAAAAGTTCTGGAAGTACTATTTTAATATTAAATCGGACTTCTTCCGTCCCTGACTTTTCCAAATCGTTAAAATACAACAAATCTTCTTTTGATAGCTTGTTTTTTACAAGCCAGTCTTCAACATTATTACTAAAATAAGTGTTCGTACAAAGGATGTATAGTTTTGAATTCGATTCTTTTTTTTCGGGTATAAAGGATTCAGAAGATGGCCCTGGAAGAGTCGGAGGTTGAGCTTCTGGTTGAACTTTTTCTTCACCTGTATCACTTTCTTCTTTCTCTTCTGGTTCTTTTTTAATATGACATTCATATGGTTTGGTATCAATGCTAATTGCTCTGTCATCTTTTTTTTGTAAATCTTCTATTTTACAAAACGCGCTCAAGTATTTTAATAATTTAAATGATTGGTCTTTTTTGTCTTTTCCTGTCAGCAAATTCGTTTTTGTAATAATGCTATCATTGCTGTCTGGATCTTGCTTATGCTTTGCTTGTAGATAAAGCCATGTTATATTGTCCTCTCCTTTATCATTACTATTGTCAATTTTTTCTTTAATTTTATTTTTATCGTCTTCATTCATTTGAAGTTTGTACCCAAAAACGACGTCATCAAATTTCTTAGCTTTTTCTATTTCGGTGCCCAAAAAGAAATCTTCATATTCTCCTTTATTCACTTTTTGTAATCCTCGATATGCAAAAAGTACTAAGAGTTGCAACTGATAGATTGCTCCATGCAAACTCCGTTTTAATCCATGTGGTGTTTCATCTTCTAAGAGTTCTGCTTCCTTATCATACACGTCCTCCGAATCATCCTTTTTGGAACGTTTGTTAGGTGTACCTTTACTAGAACTAGTTTTTCGGCGCCTTTTTAGAGTCTGCTTTGTCTGTGAATCACTTCCGGATTGTGAACACTCGCTCCTTTCTGAGCCGCTGGCAGCAGGATCAAACTGTGAAATAATTTTTTATTCGTTCCGATTCTCACAGAAAATAAAAATGACATTAAAATTAAAATTAAAATTAAAATTTAAGAACAATCTGGGCTAAGCTATTGATTAAGCTTTTGGCATTCGCCAGGATAGCTGTTCAAATATCCGCCGGAGAAAACCGTCTTTTATAAAATTTTAAGAAGAATCTATATGAACGATTCCTAAGAATGGCTCATGCAGGGGGTTTGTAGAAGGTCAATAGAAGTAAAAATTATAAAATCTTATAAAAAGGTCCATTTAAAAACGACCGGAAATATCCGTCCGTCAATCCAATTACATAAATTTTTAGAAATCGAAAAAAAAATTTAAGAGTTGATGCAATCTTAGCTTGAAAAATCAAATCAAATAATGTCTTACTTTTTTTTATTGTCCTCTACATGAGCCATTCTCAAGGTATGCATCTATAGGAATCGTTCCTATAAATTTTTTTAAAAATTTGATAAGACGTTTTTCTCGGGTGCTTTCTTAATTTGAAAACGTTTACTTTGAATATAAAATTCAATGCAAATAAGAGTATTTACCAATAATTTTCCAAGTTTATTTTTTTTTTTTTTAACCTTTTTGAGGTGTAAAATGGACTTGGTTAAAATTTTCAAAATGGCCATTTAAAACTGAAAATTTTTCGTATAAAAAATCTTGGATTCCTATCGAATTTTCCTAGATCATGAATATGAAACCCAAATTATATTTGGTGCAGGTTTTTGAACAACAACCTGATTTTTGAAGATATTTTCCTTGTTGACTTCATATTCATAATCCATGCAAAATTTTCTGCAGCAATCAGTTATATCCCTTAACCCCTTAAGTTCTCATGTAAACAATCGAACATATCATAACGTCATTATTTCGTTATCCGCATCCAGATATGCGGATTATACAGTCATTTACAGATAGGGATAACAAGAAATATCTCTACTTCCACTTCTTGAATATCTATTTAAGGATTAAAAAAATTCAAAGAACTAGTGATAACTTACCTTCTTTTTGAAAAACCTCGTTATTAGAGCATTCTTCGGATTTTCTGTCATTTTTTTCCTTTCTTCCATCGTTTAAATCTCAAGGGATTAATAAAAGAACAGCCGAAAGAGTTGGTGGAAAACCGGTATGGAAGAGGATCTTAAGAATAAAAAATATAAAGAAGCGAAGGAAGATAATTTTTTTTTTCCAAAGATGCAATGATAGCTTTGTTAGATGTCGAATAGGGATAAAGAATTATAAAATGGTAATGTAAAAGAATAGATTGGCTGGAAAATTTTGAATGAGTTTTGGTTACAAGAAGTTGGGCTGGTAATCTAAACTGTTCTTTACGACCGTCGTTGTCCTAAAAATGAAAATTTTTTAAATTAGTTTTCATAGCTGTTAATTTAACAAATCTTCAATCAGCCTAACAATTTTTAATCAAGAAGAACCTAAAACTTCCATAATTTGGTAGTGGAAAAAAAACTAACTTTTTCTAAGAGTTCTTTTGAATTATAATTCTGGCACAAAGAATACAATTTCGTCAATATCCCAACATAGAAACGCTTTGACCATTTATCTACGGCTTTTTGACTAAAAATATCGTTTCGTGAACTTTACATATTGATATAAAGATTGGTAGAACCCCCGTGAAAGGGAGAAGTTTAAATGGTCTGCTACGCCACTAGTTTCAATTGCAATTTTACCGAACTTTACCGTTACCAAGGTAATCCGGTAAAAAGTTTTTCATTACTGGTAAATACCGGTGTTAAATGCGGAAATCTATTTCATTTTTTGTAGGTTTAAGACTTTAAATAGAGAATCATTGTAAGATTATTGAAAATAGGGTGAAGTTGATGGCTTTGGAATATGAATGCTCATAAAATCTTTTCCGATATTTTTCTTGCCAATTTTTTTTAAAATTTGGGGCTCCATAAAAACTATTAATCTGTATAATTTCAATTTTTTTTTTCTCCTCTTCGAAGGTCTAATAAAAATTAAAAAGTTCTTTCTTTCGATTTCACCGCAATGTCGGATCACGTTGAAAGCTTACCCATTTTTTGCATTTTTATATTGTTTTTGAATACTAAAACAATGTGAATATTAAAGCTGCCAATTTTTATTTTGGCCGTTTGAACCCCCGAAACGGCCGTTTGGCCGTTTGAAATAGAGGTTAATGAAAATAGTATTCAAAGTAATTATTATAACGACTAGCAAATAGCAATATTATTTCAGAAGAAGATTGAATTTAAATGGTCCTTAAAGGCAAGCATAACAGTTCTCAACTTTACCCCATGTTTGAAGTAAAAGTTTACCATAATTAATTTCTAAGCTTTTGAAATGAAAGAAAAAGATGCTAGCGTCAATAAAAATTCGCAGCTTTCATATATTTACATTATTTTAGTATTCTAAAAACAATGTTAACATTAAAAAAATCGAAATTGAAAATTTTAAATTTGCAATTTTAGTGGTTAAAATAAACAGAGGTCCAAAGCTACAATTTTACTGTGATCCGTCGCTATTAGAAACTGCTATTGCAATCGTTATTATATGGAAAAACAAAAATTTAAAGAGTACTCTTCTGACTTATTTTAAGTGATACCTCAGTCAAGGCTTTTGCTTTAATATTTTCAAACTTTTACCACTTTGTATAGATTTTGGCTTAAATTCACATTTACCATACTTTACCTTTTTATTTCATCGATTTTTTAAAAAACATTTGTCACTTCTAATTGTGTATTTTTTACACTGAGCAATCAATAAGGAAAATCTTATCAAATTTTTCATTTAAACACTCGACAGAATTATCACAATGAACTGATATTGCGGGAAAATAATGAATTTATTTTGCAAAGACCGAACATTCGAACAAAGCTCTACTCGTATTCATTTTTTTAATTTTCTTAACGAGGTTAAAGATGGACTATATGATCGTTCCAGAGCTGACACCCGACGGGCTGGTGTCTCATGAACTGAAGTTTTGCAAAAATTTTATAAAATAAAAATGTGCAGCACGTAAAATACATTCTGAAGATAAAAAACGCCTTATACATGAATAGCTCGGAATTAGCACAAAAAATGGATGTAAGATCCTCATGGCGACCCATTTGTCAAATGGTTGTCATTAATTTACTTATATAAATTTTATTATACTTTCTTTACTTTAAACAGCCTAAATAATATTTCGTAAAATGGACGAATTAATCACATACAGTGTAAGTTATTAAGCAAATTAAAGCAAAGATAAGCATCAAAAGATTTCCTTTTTTTTGCTAACATAACATAGAAATGTTTTGTTTGACGTCGAATAAGGAGAAAAATAGTATTTAAGTTAATGTCGGTTAGAGATAAGTAAATATACCGTATATTTATTACAAATGTATTTATCTATGTATGTAAATATATAGTATGTGCCTATATATACCAATTTGGTATATTTTTCAATTTCATTTGTCAACCAAATCGGACAAAATTTTCTTTTTTCGCGTTTTCATTAGCAATTAATTGTAAAATAAGGTAGTCTTTCTTTGAAAATTCCGATTTTCCACATTTTGCTTTCTTTGATCACCGACATGATTTTTTTTATTTATTGATTGCAGTCGACCGTCTACATGTATCGTCCTAAATGATGCAATCAGAGCAACATACTCATCATCTCTTTAGCGAAATACCAATTTTTTTATTACTAATGTCATTTGAAGATTTATTTAGCGGTTTTATGCGATTTTGCGTTTTGAAGTATTTTTAGTCTACCATAAATCTTTTCAGCCTGACCTTATTTGGCCTATTTATGATTAATAATAATAATAACTAGCTGCCACCCCGTCAAAATTTGACGGCCCGTCATTCGTTGCTAACTGCCCAGTACCTCTTTATAAACGACATTTAAAATTTTACTACTTTCGGAATGACTTCCAGCCTCAGATTATCGAAGGAAGAGGTTCTAGATTTGACCACGTAGAGTTGACCATGACTAAAAACAGTATCTGGCAGTTATACGCCGACCTTTTGGAAAGTTTGGGCTTGTTGAGTTATCGATTGTCATGTAAAAGGCAAAGCGGATAGGAAATAGACGTTTTTTGAATAGAAAAGGTGTTGATGAATCAGAAGGTCTCAGGTCAATTTGAGGACGTAGAATTCTTCTTCCAACTTTTTTAATTATTTCCAATTCTAAAATATTATCAGACATATTTTTTACAATCAAGCAAGTCCCATTTCAAAGCCCTTCCATGGAATCAAAAATTTCTCAACAGAATAATAATAGCGCCTGGTTTAAGGGTTAAGGTATGAGGAGGCAATGACCCAATTTCAATACTATCTAAAACTCTGTGGGATATTGAAGCATTTCTTGTTTTTCTTACGTGATGAGGATTTTTATGCTTATGTAAGTGCAAGAGGTACCTAATAAAAGGGCAATAATTTTTTTACTAATGATACTGCAATGATCGTTTTTAATTAACAAAATCGTTATTTTAGGGAAAGTTTCACTAATTGTTTCCAAATCAAATTTGGTCCCATAAATTTCGGAAATAATGTTAGTTTCGGATGTTATTAAACATTGCGGAGTGCAACGTCAGGCTGCTTTCCAGTGGCGTCGCTAGGCATTAAATATTGGGGGGGCGGGAGGAAAAAAATCTAAAAAAAACGTTGTCTAAAATGATGTTTATTGCCCTTTTCCATTGAAAATGAAGGGTCATGAAAAATTATTGGGGGGGCAAAATCCAACATTGGAGGGGCGATGGCCCCCCCAAAAAGGCCCTAGCGACGCCACTGCTGCTTTCAAAGTGTAGGATACGTCCCGTCTCCGATTTTTTATGAGGACAGCGAACTTAATCTAAAAATCGTAAAAATCGACCACTTTGGTGTTCGGTTCGGCTGTTTATGAGTTGTTAGGTATGTTCAGTTCGGTTTTGGGGGTTGTTTTTCCGACTTTTCCGGAAAACCGGGGAAAATTTTAAAAATCCCGACCAATTGGGCAAATCTAAGCGCCAAGAGCTTTCATTAAAAAAAATTCGTCAAAATCGGTCGGACAGGGACTGCAGGGCGACTGGAAATACATTTTGGGGTGTTTTTCCGACTTTTCCGGAAAACCGGGGAAAATTTTAAAAATCCCGACCAATTGGGCAAATCTACGCGCCAAGAGCTTTCATTCAAAAAAAAGGTCGTCAAAATCGGTCGGACAGGGACTGCAGGGCGACTGGAAATACGTTTTGGGGTGTTTTTCCGACTTTTCCGGAAAACCCGGGAAAATTTTAAAAATCCCGACCAATTGGGCAAATCTACGCGCCAAGAGCTTTCATTCAAATAAAAGTTCGTCAAAATCGGTCGGATAGGGACTGCAGGGCGACTGGAAATACGTTTGGGGGGGTCTTAGCGTTTTAATATATAGATTATTATTATATTATCTTTTTAATTTTAGATGAATTCGAATTACTAAAGTAATCCAATATTGCCAGTCCCCTCTGGAGGTTTCTGACACGCATCAGCTCATCAAAACGTTGGTTTTTACGAGCTCGAGTGGATTAGTTCAACGGTTGAGCCGGCTCAACGTGATCTTTCGGCATTGAAGACAACTGCCTCCATATCGTTTAAAAGGTACATTCTAATTAATATTACGTAACTTTTATCATTTTGTTTCGCAAAAACAGATTTTTGATTAACTTCGTTATTTGGCAGACCATTGTGGTTTTTTGAGACTTCATGTTTTACTAAAAACCCAAGTTCTCGCTAAAATAACCGTGTTAGCCAAATGCATCTCAAAACCAAATATTATGCTCACTATTAATAATGCAAAAATTATTACTAAACTACTGTAAGCTTTATCGTATATGCCGTAATCTACACAGTAAAAAATATTATGTAATTATGTTTAAATTGATCTACACAAATTTTTTCTGTTGTTTTCCCCAAAAGGCAAACATAAACAAAAACAACATAAAGATTATGTAGACCGATTTTAACATAATTATGTTAATTTTGACATAAAACTTTTTACTGTGTAATTCAAATTCGCAATCGCTTTTAGTTGGTCATATTTCCATATTATAAGTTCTTCCAGCCGAAAACTGTTTTCAATAATCATGCCAAAATGTTGAAAATAATGCAAAGGAGGTAACGTTTACATTAATTATTATCCCATGATTTACGTATCGTAATTTTTTTTTCTCTATTTACAAACTCTGCTTTTTTTTTTTTTTTTTTTTTTTTTGTAAAATGCATTCATCACTTGCCCATCAAATGGCTGTTTTTATAATTACATTTTAAGTCATTTTTAAGTATATCCGCTCTAAAAATCGCTATGAACAGAAAAGTGTATTTTTGAATCGTTGTCTACACGTTAAAACATTTTATGTTAAAAGTAACATAATTTGCCTGTAGCCTCGAACAAAACACTAAAAGCAAAAGAATGTTTTATGGACTATAACATTCAATTTTTTTTAACATAAAGAATGTGTAGCGCTTTTTTAGCAAGTTAACATAAAATTTTTTACCGTGTAAAAAAACAAGTTACCGGGGAATTATCAATAAAGAAAAATGTACATGGTTTTTTTATTCAGTGTTTGAGATTTTTCAAATCCTGTGGTTTTTTCTCCCCTTTGCCGCTTTTACCAATACCTAAAAGGCTGCCGTGCAGATTTTTTTTCTCTCCTTAATTGCCATTGCTTAAAAAATTCGGTCTTTTCGGAAAAATTAAAAATCCCTCCCTGGATGTCGCCATTGTTGGTTTTGCATTTTCTAAAATTTAAAATCTATAATTCGGAAGAGGCCCACATGGGAAAAAAAAAATCGCCTTCTTGACGTTCCTGTAGCCCCTACTGCGTAGAGATTTCAAATTTGCAGTATCAGCTTTAATTTTTAAACCTTAAAATTTAAAATTATATGCCTGGCACAGCAAATTTAAAATCCAATGCAGTCGAGGCCATAGGAGTGCCACGAAGGAAATTTTTTTCTGAGTGCAAGCAAAAGCTCGAGTTTTAACACGATCGGATCTGACGCTTTGGCGTTTCCTTTTTTTTTGAGAAACGAAGTTGTTTATTATTTTTTCTAAGTCGTGTATTCAAACTGTCGCTTTCTTTTCTCACACCCCCTCTTCCTGTTGCTGATTCGGAAACTTTCGGAAAATATTCGTGTTGGTGAAAATTTGGCTTTGATATTCTTCAAAAATTGTAAGTTGTAATCCCCATTCGTTTTTGGCACGGAGCTCCGTAAATCCTGTATTTCCATTTTTTTTTTTTTTGGACCTGAATATGATAACCCGTATTTAGAGTCAAATTGCAATTTTTTTTTATACATCGGAGTCAACAGTCAGCATTTATATGGCCATTCACAAAATGGAAATCTTCGAGTTTGAAAAGCAAAGTGTATTGAAGGAGCCTTTACTTTAGAATCATACACAAACATGTCAGCACTTGTTCATTCAAGCGTATTTACGATTGTCAGAATGTAAAAACCTTCATTTTTCCCTATGAGTTAAATACTTCCGCTTCGGAGATTTCAAATTGAAATCCGCTCTTTCAAACAGAAAGTGCTAAAAAATGACAGATTGATATTTTAGCGCCTGTCAAAAGAAGAATGCGAAACCAATTGCTCTTCGGGGCCTTATCGGGGCCCGTTTTGCGATTAACGGCTGTGTTATGGCGTCTTTGAACAAAAGACTGATATTTTTTTTTGAGAAAATGTTTGCATCATAGAAGTGTTTTTTCGTGAATAGGTAAGGACGAAAATGATTGATAAAAATGAGTGTTATTTAACAATGAGTCTTTAATTCGAGATAATAATTCGTCATTGATACGTAATGATTCAATCCAATTTCAGCCTAACCTAGAATCCAAAGTTCGTCCGTCAATATTTTTTTTCCCTTTTATCAATGTCATTACAGCTGAATAAACAGGTGTGCTTTAAATATTTTTATCATTTCAATTTCATAAATAGTGTAATAGGTTTTTTGTGTTGTTTCAGAACAATGTCATCACCCGATGATTGCAGTAGAGCTTGGCTAGCTTGGCCTTCGTTCTGGCAGATTTTAGGATCCGTGTGTCTGCCAGTAACAATACCATGGCTTATATTCCAGTATTTAAATTCATTGAAGTTCAAAGTTATGCAGAAGAAACTGGAGGGGAAGGTGGTTTTGATCACTGGAGCCAGCTCTGGTTTAGGGGAAGCTTTAGCTCATTCGTTTTATAAAGCAGGATGTAAACTTATTTTAGCATCAAGGAGGGAAGCAGAGCTGGAGAGAGTTAGAGTATCACTATTACAAATGCATCAGGTAAATTCATCAATTAATTATTTATATTTTATTTATATTTTTTTTTTTTTATAACAATATTGACTAAATTCTTTTTTTTTTTTTTAAAGACATCACCAACATATCCTCCTGTAGTTTTACCTTTAGATCTCGCAGACATAGATAACCTTCCTAAACAAGCCAAAAAGCGTTGTCAATTTTGGACATATCGACATTTTAATTAATAATGGTGGGATAAGCAATCGTGGAGGTGTGTTAACAACAAATTGATGTAGATATGAAAATTATGTTGGTTAATTATTTGGATTAGTGGCATTAACAAAAGTAAATAAAGTAACTTATTTTTATTAAATGCTTAAAAATTTGTTTAATTGTTTAATTGATTAATTAATTAATTAATTTTTTTTTTTTTTTGTAGCTATTCTGCCTAGCATGGTTCAAAGAAAAGAAGGTCATATTGTTGCCATTAGCAGTGTACAAGGTTTATTAGGCATTCCATACAGGTCAGCATATGCAGCTTCCAAGCATGCATTACAAGGGTTCTGTGATAGTCTTCGAGCTGAAGTTGCATGTCATAATATTAAAGTTACTGTCATTTCTCCTGGATATATCAGAACAAAGTTATCGATCAATGCATTAACAAGTGATGGGAAGCAGTATGGAGGTGAGTTTAATATCATTTTCTAGTTCTTTACTTAGAAGCAGCTGACATGAATTGAATGAATCGTAAAGATCAAAAATTTGAGTTCTAGAATTTATTCTTTTGCAAATCAAATCACGATTGAAATATGGCTTCAAAAGTGAAAGAGAAATTATTATTGTAGCCAAACTTAAGGAGATATCAAAACATTTTTTTTAAATTTAAATGGCCCTATAATTTAAGGAAATTAGAAATAAGAAATAAAAGAGAAAAAAATTTATTTTTAAACAGTTATGGACACTGCGACAGCTGAGGGGTACGAACCAGAGGCGGTTGCCGATATCTCGCTGAAAGCAGTAATTCAGGAAAAAAAAGAATTGTTGGTTTCGCCGCTCGCTCCAAAATTAGCTTATGCTATTAGGCATATGGCTCCATGGCTTTATTTCAGAATAATGGAAATGAGAGCAAAAAAAATGGCTACGAGTGTGGTTGAAAGCAATAATAAATGAGCTTTATTAATCGAGGGAGTAAAAAAAAATTAAGTATGGTGGTAAATGATTTTAAAATAGTTGTAAATATGTACAAAATGTGAGTTAAAATTTTTTCCGGTTTTTTTAAATAAGTATAGTAGGTTTTTATTATATAAAGGATTTTAGTTTGAATTCATGCCTGGGAAATTGGAAGCCAGAGCGAGAAGTCTGGTAGTTTAAAGCTTTATATAGCTTTAAGACCCGGAAATCTTTTATGGCCATTAAATTCCAGGGTCATTTTAAGCTTTGATGGTTTAATGGCCCCTTGGATATTACTTCCCTGGTTAATTTCTTCTCCTTACTTATTCCTTTTAAGAATATATTCATCTTCTACATACGTTTTTGTGAATCGTTTGACATTGTTTTATGGAAAGGTAATGGGATCTAGAAGTTATGAAACATAAGTTCGGGTTGGCCTTCCAGAATGAGCAACATTATATATTTCGTTTTTACGATTTTAGATGAATGAGATTAGGTTCGGATTTCGGTTCTTGGTGCTGATAAGGACAATTTCAAATTCAGATTTAAATTTTTTTTTTTTTTTAAGTTTTGGTGTTTTGCTTATGAGCTTTTTTATCCGAGGTATAAAGAACATTTAAATTCTCGGTAATTATTTAACTAAAGAATCAGAAGCTCAGCTTTGGCACTCAAAACTATCGGTTAACTTTTCGATTCCAATTTATAATAGTTGCTTAATGAAGTCAGGATTCCGGCTTGTTTGGCTTCGAAGTCCAAAAATTTGAAAAAGCCTTTTATGTTCGCATTTGGTTCAATTCGGATCGATTTTTTTCATTAACTCAGTTTAGTTCTCTTCCATACATACTCTGCAAAGGAATGTAATTTGTTGGAGTTGGATACTTACGAGTCACGTGACGTCTTGCATTTTCGGATTCATGACTGCCTTGTTTCATTTAAAACAACAAGGCTGAGTTTGATCAATCCAAATACGTAATACTTTTTTTTTCGGGGTGGGGGTGGGACATATAGTAGCCAAAATTTTTTCATTTAATTTTAACGTAGGACCCGAAATACTTAACAGGGAAGGGAGTAGTAAAAAATAGTCGGTTTTATGCTGCTTCCCTCCTCATGTCATGTAAAGGTTATTTAGACATTTTTGCTACCTTAGACTTTGTATTTTATGTTAACTCCTATGTGGAGGTCTTTAGAGCAAAGAAAAGTCATAAACATCTCCTCGGCGTTACACACACAAATGTCTTGAAAAATTCGATTTGTTCTGAAAAACATGGCTTCTTTGTTTACTTTTTTATGTCTTTAAAATTTTACAAAATAAAAATGAAAACACGTTTAAAAACATTCATTTCGGTTTTTTCAATGAAAATACTTGCGATAGTGATGGATTTATAAGGAGCCCCACGCTCTTCATTTTTTGGATTTCATCCTTTTAACGGTCCAATTTGGGAACAGTTAAAATAAATACTGTAGAGAAGGGCGACTTTGTAGGTCTTTTCTTGATTTCCAGTGAAAATTGAATGAAGATGAATTTTAATCTTTATTGGCACTTAACTGCATTGCAAACGCATCTTTTTTAGATCATTTTGACTACTATAGAATGGGATTAAGTTAAAAAAGAAATTCCAAAAAAAAAAAAAATCAAGGTTTATTTTAGGCACTAAAAATAACATTTTTTTATTTTATGAGGAAGGACATTTCATGAAACAAGCTGGAAACTGGGATTCATAGCCCTCTGTAAAAATGATCTTTTCCTCCATCTATGTTTTTTGACTGCCTCTTTTATGCTCAGCTTTAAGTTTTTCTTCTAAGAATTCAGTTATTAAATTCTTTATCATGTAATTCTGCTCGGAAGAACCGACAGTTCCTTCTGCAATAGTTTGATCCAGAATAAATTTTTGTAGATTGTTCATTTCAAAAGATCCAGTTATTAAAGTCATTATCATGTAATTCTGCTTGGAAAAACGGACAGTTTCTTCTGCAATAGCTTGATCCAGAATAAATTTTTGTAGATCCTTCCCTACAAAACATTTTTCCGCGAATTGTAATAATAACTTTACGGCTTCTACATCCTCCAATTCGACAGCGTACTTAAACGCTGTCTTTCCCCTTTTATCTTTCATCTTTAAAAATTGACGTTGTTCTTCTAATGTAAAAAGCCTTTTTGCTTCTTTTAAGAGTAAATACATGAGATTAAAATTTTCCCCATTATTTTCTTCTCTGTAAATCTCTAAAAACGACTCCGTATTCTCATTTAACAGAGCCAAATGAAGCACAGTTTTGCCTCCCCAATCTGCCTTCATTAAAATTTCTTTTTGTGTTTCCGGCTTAACTATTCTATTCCCTACGTTAATAATGAAGTCTAGTTCATTATAATTTCTATATAAAACCGCTAAGTGAAGGATGGTCATGTTGTAGGCATTTTGCAACGTAAATACTTCAGGAAAATCCTGTTTCAACATTTTTTCCCCTTCTTGAAAAACTAGTTTTATCTCGTCAAAATTTTTACATTTTGTGACGATGTGGAATATAGTGCCATAAAAATTATCTTCCATTTTAAAAAACTGGAGCTGTTGGTTCGGGGTAAATTCTGTTTTTAGTTTTTCTAATAAGCAGCCCACATTGGTTATTTCTAAATCACTGGAGAGGATATGGAATATCAAGGGACTACCGTTTTGATTCGTTAAGTATTTCGTCACCATTAAAAATTCTTGCTTTTTTTCTGCAGAAAACACTTTATCTATATACACCAAAATTTTTTCTACTTTAATGTGAACCCTAAAGTTCCCGTTTAATAACCGATTCCATATTTCCATTATTAGCATTTCCAGATCTTTCGGTTTTAACATTTTCTCGGATATGTCTAATAAAAATTCTGGGTCAGTGTCGCATTCCGCAAAATACAGTAGAGGAAAAGTGTCTCCGAAACTATTTTTTTTGAATAAGAATTCGCGTATTTGTTCGGAAGACAATACACTTCGTGCTTTTTCTAAAATTAATTTTAATATCAGTTCTCTTTTTAAATTTCGTTTTGAAGGAAAAAATTGCAAGTTTTGATTGAAAATTACATGAAGGCAAGTTTGATTGTTTTTATTCGTCATGGTAAAAAATTTACGCTTTTCTTCGATTGGTAATAATTCTTCCGCTATTTCCAACAGCCATTCCAGAATGTCTGTATCTAGTCGCTCGTTTCTTGTGAATGTGTGTAGAACGGTATTCCCTTCTTTATCTTTCATTAATAGCAAAGTGCATTGTTCACAGTATGACAATATTTTTTTCGCCTTTTCGAAAAAAAAATTTAAAAGCTTTTTTCGATTTTTCTCAGTTCCCAAATGAAAACAAGTGCAGCCATATTCATCTGTTTTCATCAAAAACTTCTTCTGCTCTCTCCGATCTAAAACGTGATCCATTTTGTCCAAAATAAATTTCGCAACTCTATCGTCCTGATTCTTAACAATACTTGAAAAGAAATTGTTATTGCTACTAAATAATTCAGTATAAAAATGATGACCACCAGTCAGTTTTTCAATTTGTTTAAATTGTAATTCAACAATTTCTATTGGCGAGGTTTTCAGCAAGAACATGGTAATCGAAAAATTATTCAAACTAAAAAACTCCAACTGTTTTTCGGGTTTTAATGATTCAGTTATTTTTTCCATTAAAAATTTGATAAGGCTAACCGCACCTTGAGCTAAAAGTGCGAATGCATTCCTCGTCATAATTGATTCGTTTTCATTCTCTGACGATAAAAATTTTTCTATTTCCGGTAATAGTTCCAAAATTTCACTAGTTACAATTTCTGCTGGGGTAAAATACTGTCGGGCGGGAGTTTCTTCTATCGATTTTGCCTTCAACAGCTTGTTTATTTGTTCGTATTTTAATTCCTCAAACAGGAAACTTATCATTTCTGAATCATTGCGAAAACAAGCTTTCTCAAGAAGACTTTCGTGAAACTTTTCACTTGTCATCAGCCATCTAGACCTGTCTTCAGGTGACAACATCTTTCCTCCTTTTTGATACAAACATTTTATCGATTCATTAAATCTTATATAAGGCAATGGACAAAATTTTCGATTCATTTTATTATACCCCGTTAAGTATTCTAGGAATTTTTCATTGTTCAACAATTTCTCCCCCTCTTCAATTAATAAATTGACAACATGAGTGTTATTTTCCTTGACCGCCTTATAAAGAGCTGTCGAGCCGGAATCATCCGTCTGCATAATAAATTCTGCCTGCTTTTCTGGATTCCCAATATTTTCTATTTCTTTCAGAATTATTTTTGTGACTTTTAAATTTCCAAGCACAGCAGCTATATGAAGAATCGTTTGGCCATCTTTTCTTGACGTTTTTAGTAAATGATATTCTTCTTCGGGCTTCATTACCACTTTGCATTCATTCAACAGTAATTCCATGAATTTCGTATCTTCTCGACTAGAGGCACTGAGAAGAGCAGAAGAGAATTCGTCTTTCCTAATATGATTCATGAAGATTTTCTTCCTTTCTTTTTGGCTTAAGCATTTACTTCCCATATTTAATATCAAAATCAATAATTTCATAGAGAATATACTTAAACTCATATTTCTATGACAAGATTCTGTGACAATTATTATACTGTCTTTATATTTTTTATTGTGAACTAATTTTAAAAATTCGAATATTTCGTTTTTCGGTAACCATTCTTCAATTTTTTCTAAAATATTTTCTATAAATTCGAGTTTCCTCTTCTCAGCCGCAAAAATAATGATATCCGTCAGCAAAGATTTGAAATAAAAACTTTCCCATTTTAAGTGTGAAAACGTTTTAGAAATATTCCACAAAACCGTAAAGTATTCGGCATTTCCCCCAACAGCAGCAGATCTAAAAACTGCTTGATTTAAAATATTCGTAACATTGAAGGAAGGGTTATCTTTCGATGTTTTACGGAAGTAAAGCAAGCAAATAAATTTTAAAACATTTTCAAGACCTTCTCGAGCTGCAACAGCTAATGCCGAGCCCCACGTTGTATATTGTTTTAAAATATCTGCAGAAATTAGTAAACTTTGCCATTCCTCTAGTCTTGTTTCTGGTGGTGTCTCTTTCAGTCTCATGTTCAAAAAATTTCGAATCACTTGAAATTCAGGCTTTGTCAGTATTTTTGTAAATAAAAACTCGATTTTTTCAGAAATGAATGCTTTACTGATAATATATTCCGCGTACTGTTGAGCGAAGTAATATTCTCGAAACGTGAAATGAATAAATTCAAAATTGTCATAATTTTGTAATTGAATTAGCCCCACTAAAAGAAATATTTCTTTATCATCGTCTTCCGGTTTCAAGGCTTTCCGTTTATATATTAAAGAATCCGCCAAACTTTTATTGTAATTTTCGGAGTCTTTTTTCTCTCTCATTCGTCGCTTTTTCTCAGTTATATTGCACTTTTTAAAGTAAACCGTGTATTTTTTTTCAATAAAGTTTTCGTATACGTCTAACAGATTGTTGCCCAAATAATTAAAATCCAATTGTTTTTTATTTACAATCCAAGTTTTAAAATACTCAATGGAACCGGACATAACTAAATGCAGTTGTAGAGGAACACCTATAAATTTGGTTAAGTCTCCCTTAAAAATTTCCTTCATTTTGATCAGTAATCTTTCTGTGAAAATTGAAATTTTGGAATCTTGTTGGTCATTAAATGTTTCATTAAATTTTTCTAATTTCAGAACCAAATTTAGGCGGTCCTCTAAATATTTCCTTATGAATAATTTTTGTTTTTCGGGGTCAAAAGGAATTATTTGTATTGCAAAAGTGTTTAGTGCAATTTCCAATTCTTTTTTATATTGCACACGCGTGGTGGTCCAAATTTTGCAGTGAGTTTTATTTTTTAAAAATTTGAACACATTATAAACATTTTCTCTATCATCTTCATCTAAGATTTCATCGAATCCATCAAAAGCGAGAAGCAAACACTTTGAAAATTTATTTTTCGTGGTTAGCATTATTTTCAGTAGGTTCTCGTTCAGTTCAGTTTTTAAATTCGAATCGACTTTTTGCAACAATCGAATAATCTTTCCGGCATTTAAATCTTTTGAGTTAACTTCTTCTCTTAAAGCTTCCAAATGATCCTTCAAATTTATTCGAATTATCCAATGGTTGTCAATAATCGGCTTTGCTGAGTATAATTTTGTTAGTGTGGTGCTTTTACCAGTACCTGGGTTATCTGCGACGAGTAAAATTCTTTTGTAAGCTACATCAAAACAAAATTTCTCTTCATCGCACACTTTAAAATCGCCATACATTCCGAGTTTACCCCGTAATTTTTGTACAGATCCATGTGAATAAACCCAAATAAGACTATCATTGTCCAATTTAAACCAGTGGACATTGTTGCCTCGTTCAGATAACATTTTGAAATTTTTCTCAGCTTCATCGGAGCCTATAAAGCATTTCACGTTGCTATGTTGCATGAAATTATATAAGTTGTTATCTAATACGTTGCTGAGAATAAAAGTATCGGAAATTAATTCACTAATAACATTTTTCGCTTTATCCACATTTATCGATGTTACTTGAACATTCCGATTCAAGTAGAAGTGTGGGTTATAAAATTCTTGCAAGAAGAAGGAATCCGTTGCTAAATCTTTCTCTTCGATTAAGAAACATTTTTTTTCAAAATTTATCTTGCAAAAAGTTTTGAATTCTTTGCGCTCAAAGCGATCATTAACCAAAAAAATTTTATCCTCGTATTTTTTACGTTTCAAGTCATATGCTTCATCCGTTAACAAGTCTGTGTTGACCGCGTCTTTTCCAAACTTACCATTAAAGTATTCTACTGCTTCGTAATTCGATTTGGAACGTACTATAAAAATGTCATTTGAGTGTTTAACTTGGCGAACAAGTGATGGAAAATCTATTTCTTGAAGGATGTCAACGTAAGCGCCTTCCAAACTGCTCATTCCCATAATTTCATTACCTACAGTAACTTCCCTTTCTTCGAGAATCCTTTGGATTATTTTTGCATTGATTAAATTATACAATTCTGGAGATCGAATTAATTTTTGTAAACTTATTCGTTTTCCCTGGAAAAATATTTTCCTTCTTAAAATTCGTTTCTGAGCGTCATCATCTAAGTTTTCAAGGCCTAGATGTTCGTCAGGTATTTCCTCGCAAAAATCTTGTAACTTGAAGTTATTGAACGTTGTCCATAAACATTTGATATCTTTTTGATTGGCAACAAATATCATTTTCTTGTGCTCTTTGAGTTGTAAGAGTTCCGAGATTATTTCACAGACTCTTCCCAGTTCGTCTCCCGTTGGAATATCCGAAATTTCAATAATTAGCCAGTCACAACATTTCATAAAGAAAGCTTGACTAACTTCATTTAACTGTTCTACAAAACTGCTGAATTTCAGGGCTAAAAATTGAGTATGAAAGTTTGTGTATCGCTTTCCATAAAGTCTTTGAAGCACTTTTAACATCCCTAGCAGAGTGCTCTCAACTTTAATTACAAAAATTTTCTTATCCTTCTTTTCGAAAAAATTTTCAGCGTTATTAAACTTTACATTGCATTTCTTCAATTTCCTCACTTCTCCTATTGTTTCATTTATCCATTTAATTATATTTTTTGGTTTTAAAATCACGCTTTCTTTGATAAAATCCTCACATTTGGATAAGATCGTTTCTTTATAAAAACCGTACATTTCGGAAACATTTTTTTGCAGCCAGTGTCTTCCTTCTTCAAATTGGGCTATAATATGGGGAACCCGCACTGTTAATTCCGAATCGTGATCAACGTTGTCGTATTTATCAATGGCATCCATTAAAATTATAGAGGGCTCTCCGGATCCCATCAAAATTTTTCTCTGTGCACAAATCTGACGCTTTAAGTTTTGAAAAAAATTGAGAGGTTTTTTGTCCGATTCTCTATAAGGATTACAATTATTGCCGAACAACATTTGCAATGCCATGTGGCTTAACTCGTGGGCGATAGTACCTAATATTTCTTCTGTCTTTCTTTTCCTTAAGCCCGCAGCTACGTAAATCCTTCCTAATTTGTACTCAGTTTCCCCTCGACAGCAATCCTTTTTGCTTCTTAATGGATACACTTTCGAGACATCTTCTTCATCGAAGTCAAAAATGATATCTAAATAATTCGCGTATTGTACCACTTTTAAAATGAGGGAAATCTCAGGGTATTCATTCAGTTTTTTGTAATAGCATTGAAGTTTGGACGTCAAGCCTTTTATAGGCTTTTGATATCTGGATTTTGACATTAAGAAATAAATATGAGCGTCCGGAACAGCTGAGAAGTACTCCACCATCGCTTCTTGCAGTATAACATTTTCTTTGAGTTCAAACGTATCTATTATTTTTTCTTCCTCAGTGCTAGCGAATTCAGCCCCTATGGATTTTAAAAAAGCGTAGTTTTTAAATTTTTTATGTTTGAGAGCAGTATACGCTGCGGACTCATTGTTGATGTTTAAATATAAAGTTGAATTTTCAGTCAGTGTCAAATCTTTTACATCCTCAACTTCACAATCTTTAATGGTTTTGTGCAATTTATTTCGTTTACAGACCAAATTTTTTATTTCATTCGCCTCACCTTCGTCATCATTAATTTCATCTAAATTAAATCCAGCAGGAAAATATGAATCCGCCTGAAGTAGCAACAATAAAATTTTGTAATTTTTCTTCGTGTACGCGTAATCTGCCGCCGAATGCCCGTTATCATCAGTACCATTTACATTCACTCCGCATTCTACCAAAAAATCCACGATATTACTCTTTTCATACTTGACGGTTATTGAAATCAACCGGTTAATGTTTTCCTTAATCCAATCAAAGAGTTCCTTATTAAATTTTTGCACCGCAACGTCCTGAGATACGTCAGAGAGTGGATCGATAATAAATGAAATGATATCCTTTATATCTGGGGAAGTCTGAATTTGGGTTTCTAACTCATTGAGGAACTTGACTTCTTCGCACTGGGATGTTGATTCTTCGTTTCTTTCTCCGTCTCTTTCATTCATTTCCTCTGCTTCTTCCTCTTCTTTTGATTTTGGTTTTCCTGGTTGATTCATTTTAAATACACTGAAAATAAAAGATAATACTATACTAAAAAGTATTGAAATTTATCATGTAGGAAATAGTGTGTAAGGATTGCGAAATACCGGATTTTTTTAAATACCTAACACTACCCGTACTACCTAATGTTCTAAACCTCATTTATGTCATGGTACTCCAATTCATAGTTTTCAAGGGTGTAGAATCTAAATTAATTTCCTATTTAGGTGTAAATTGAACCCTTAAGCTTCAACAGCTATCACAACGTAAACATAAGTTTGAAAAAAAAAAAATAGTTGGTATATTTAAAATGAAAAAAAACAAAACTTTAGAAAACAAAAATTCCAAATTTAAAAATTTGATGATTTTTAAGATTTAAAAATTTTCTTTCTTAAAAAAGGTTTTAAGAAGCAAAGAAAATCTATACTTAAATCACTAATCTTGTTCTTAATGTGATACAAAAATTTCCCGCCACAGAGAAGGCTCACTCCGATTTTACGCTGGTTGGAGGTTGGTCGAACAATCATGGCGGCTTTCAACAAAGCCGCTTCTCATGAATCAACCTGACTCGCACCTTATCAATTCCGAGAAGGTTTGCATCAAAGATAAAGCGCTGCTTCAACAGAATAAATTCCAAGAATTTCTCGAGTTGAAATATAAATAAAAATAAAATCATAATTTAATATTTTGAATGAAACTTTATCTTATATAAATCTTTTAATTTTTGGAAAAACACGGTAGTACCGACGGTTTTTAACGGCAATACTGGTATCAAAATTTAACGAAAAATCTGTAATGCCGGTTAGGGTGTTATTGGTATTGCTATCCCTAGTTAAAACCCTAAAGCTCGAAATCTATTTCTTAACTGAATATTAGGTTTAGCTTATAAGAGATTATTCATGTGTAAGTCCAAATAAAACCTCGTTATTATTTTTTTTTAAATTTTTTAATAAATAAATAAATAAATAATTTTTTTTTATTGTATAAATAAACTGATCGACGATGTACAGAAATGTAGCTGGAACACTTCGAATTATAACCACGAAGTTCTAAATCTATTTCTTTAATTGACGCTTATGTTTATTATGCTTAGCTTCTACACCATCAGAAGATATGATAGTAATGGGCCCCTAGTTAACAGTGAAAATGATGATGATAATCTTGAATTTAGCCTATCTGAGTATTTCATCTTCATTTGATTTTATAAGTTACAAAAATGATTGCTTAAAATTCGTTCATGTCATATTGACTACGGCTATAACTTTAATTTGTATGAAAAAAATATCCCCATAAATTAGGCAAAAAAAAAAAAAAAAGAAGAAAAAATCTAATTATTTAAAATTCTTTTCCTAAAAAATGATTGAATTATATTCCTACCTGAGATAGTATCCTAGTACCGCAGTGGCACGAATATTTTAACTGAGAGAATTTGAATAAGATTTTAGTATAGACTTCAAAAGCGTAGCAGGTATATCTTGTTACATTACTCCCGAAAGTTTTACGTATAATCAAATGTAAAGAATTATACGTTATTACACCGTTCAACAAGATTGGCTGCCAAACAATACATCGTTCCTTATTAATGATAAGGCTGTCTATTTTTTTTAAATTTCTAATACTTAATTGATTAGATTAAAGTTGTTATAAGATAACAAAATTTGCTGCGGTTTTCACTTGTGGGTTTTTTGTCAACTTTTACCAGTGTAGCATGTATTTTTGCAAAGTGAAGCATAGTTCTAATTGAAAATTTACAAAGCTTTGACTGCATTTTAATTTTTTACCAGACAAGACTTATCGAAGTATTAACATAAGATTGATAGAGATTATGCTGCTTTTTATCAATAAAAAGACGATTAACTGCTATTGAAGAAATAATGAAGGATTCAACGAACTTTTTTCGAACGGTTTTTAGAGTATGCTTCGGGCATTATGACCAATTATTTAGGAGTTTATTATTAAAGAGTTTGCCCGATCATTTGTATGTAGGAAGACACTAAGGGTTTCTGAATAATGCTTTACTGAAGACACAAACAATTACACGGGAAAAAAAGTTCAATTCCTGTTACTCAACGTTGAGTTGGGTCCCATCACGTCTAAGCAATTGAGTTAATAAATACCGAAAATTTAGTAATGATAACTAATTCTTAGTAATAATTACCTAATTTTTACGAGGCGGTGGGGAGGTGGACTTATTTTTGAGGTCATCCGTTAAATTTACGTAAACATTTTTCTTGCGGTTTTTGATCCCCCTCTTCTTACTAATAAGCATAATTGGGCTTGCATTTAATTAAAATGTAAGCTTACGATTTTTGGAGATCTTTGTCTGTCAAGTGTCATATACATTTATAATAAGTTTATCAATTATTTATATTATTATTAATTTTTTTTCTTTTTGTTGTTTCAGATGTAAGATCGAGAAGGATGAAAAAATATCTACTCACGATTATAGGAGATGATTATAATCATCGTCAAGGATTATCACAATGATGTGTTGCTGATCGCCAGAACTGTGGTTCAAAATAGCTGAGGTCCCGCACTTTGAGCCCCCAAGAGTGTCGTCTGTTACGATTTTAAAAGGTAAGCAAACAGTGTGAGCCAACAACGGTGACTGGCAATCAGACGTTTTCAGGGCTGCAAACCACTTTGGTTGCCCTTATATTTAGTGCACTAAACCGAACCGGATTCCTCATAAGCTAAACACAGGAGTCGAAACGGGCTATATCTCTTAATTCCCGTAGATCTATTTTTTTAACCCTCTTCTTTCTCGCTATCGCTTATAGTTGCGATCTGTGTTGAAATATTCATTTGTTTTTTTAAATGAATGCATTTGTGTTTTCCTTTCATATGAATCTTTAACTAGCCCATAGATATACAGCAGATGATTAAGGCTGGAAGATTAGGACTATAGCAAAATCTTTCTTGGTCTTTTATTAAATTTATTTTTTGAATACGATTAGGCTTATAATAGGTTTAACAATTTTAAATTAATTTTTAAATCTTCGACAATGAAACAAACTAGGGATGTATCACAGGACAAGAATTACTAGACGAGGCAAGGCAAGACATTTTTCAAGAAATCGTTCAAATCTTGTTCTTCGACGTTTCAAAAGGCTGGGATTTGAAATTTCGAAAACAAGAAATTCAAGAATTCAAGAAATGGTACAGTGTGTAAAAAAATTATTCCATTTCTACATTTTGCCAGGAATCACTATTTATTTAAAAAAATTTTCCCCAATTATTATTATTTTTTTTTCGAAAATTTCAAAATTTTTATAAATGTTTATAGTCTAATTATTTTTTAAAGTTTTTTACCTTTGCGTTCACTTGTACATTTATTTGAAATTTCATTTAAAGATGGACACACGACAAAACAGCACAACAAGCAACACAAAATGTAGGCTTGTCTTGTGCTTCTTGCAAAATAATTTAAACTTGTAAACTAGCGGAAAGTTTCTGGTTTTTAACGAAAAAAGCTTATGTGACTCTGAGCGTATGAGCCTATGAGCTTATGTGACACTGGATGCCATTTCGGCACCCAGTGTCTAATATTTGGCACCCAGAGAAACTAATTTTGAAGCACTGGGCGACAGCACAAAAAACGTCAACGATTAAAAGAAAAAAAAAAACTTTTTTTGAAGGAGAAAAATTTGTAACCCCAAAACTTTTGAGAAACAGAAAAACCGGAAGCGAAAAAAAACGATTTGTTGGAAGGCCGTAAATCGTCAAGTAAAGTTTGATTCAATTATTATCTAAGGAGTGTAAATGACTTCGTAGTATCTTTCGACGGTACTTTCATTTTAGGGTTTTCGACAGGATTGCGTAATTTATTGCTACTCTGAAGAACCCGCTGTTTTAATTTTTTGACCTGCATTAGGTGACCTTCGATGTAATATCTTCTTTCTTTGTCAATTTGTCCCATTTTGTCATACTGAAGTGTCCTTTTTTTTTCTTGTGGGCCGTGAAGAAACTTCTTCATGCACATTTCATTGGTTATTTTATTTTATTTTATTTCATTTTATTTATTTTTTTATTTTTTTTTTTTAAGGGAAAAAGCTCCTGTCAACAATTTAAGTTTATGTTTGAAAACCACCAGTATTTAGCGGTACGCGGGGTAAGAAGTTAAAAATGGTTTTTAAAATATCATTTTTTTTTTTTATTTTCTCGGCCGGTAAAATTTTTTTAGGTATAATGTCAAATAAGAAATTAACTGCCTACTTTAATTTTGTTTAGTTTTATCATCTAAAATACTTTTGGAAGTTGTTTTGCAAAATATTTAAAAAGAAAAATAATTTGGCATTCAGTGAAAAATTCTTTAAAAATACTCTGGTCGTTTATCCCCAGCTTTACGTTTTTCTTCTAAAAACTCAGTTATTAAATTCGTTATCATGTAATTTTGCTCGGAAAAACATTCAGTTCCTTCTGCAATAGCTTGATCCAGAATAAATTTTTGTAGATCCTTCCCTGAAAAACATTTTTCCGCGACTTGTAATAACAACTTTACGGCTTCTACTTCCTCAAATTCGACAGCATACTGAAACGCAGTCATTCCGCTTTCATCTTTCATCTTCAAAAATTGACGTTGTTCTTCTATTGTGAAAAGCTTTTTTGCTTCTTTTAAGAGTAAATACATGAGATTAAAATTTTCCCCTTCATTTCCTGCTCTTTCATACTTTAAATACGGGTTTTGATTTCCATCTAACACAGCCAAATGAAGTACAGTTTTGTTTTCCCAATCTGTCTTCATTAAAATTTCTTTTTGTGTTTCCGTCGTAAGTATTCTATTCCCTAAGTTAATAATAAAATCTAGTACTTCACAATTTCTATAGAAAACCGCTAACTGTAGGATGTTCCTGTTTTCGACATCTTGCAACTGAAATACTCGATGAAAATTCTGCTTCAACATTTTTTCTCCTTCTTTAAAAACTAATTTTATTTCGTTGAAACGTTTAAACTTTGTGACAATGTGGAATACAGTGCCGTAAAAACCATCTACTGTATTAAAAAACTGGATTTGTTGATTTGGGGTAAATTCTGTTTTTAGTTTTTCTAATAAGCAGCCCACATTGATAATTAATAAAGGTCGGGAGAGGATATAGAATATCAAGGGGCTACCGTTTCGAATCTTTTTGTACTTCGCCACCATAAAAATTTGTTGCTTCTTTTCTGGAGCAAATAATGTATCTATATATACCAATAATTTTTCCACTTTAGTCTCATCCCTAAAGTTTCCTTTTAGTAACCGATTCCATATTTCCGTTATTAGCATGTCCAGATCTTCCGGTTTTAACATTTTTTCGGATATTTCTAATAAAAATTCTGGGTCAGTGTCGCATTCCGCAAAATACAATAGAGGAAAAATGGCTCCGAAACGATTTTTTTTGAGTAATAATTCGCGTAATTTTTCGGAAGACAATACACTATGTGCTTTTTCTAATATTAATTTTAATATCAATTCCCTCCTTAAATTTGGTTTTGAAGGAAAAACTTGAAAGTTTGGATTGAAAAGTACATGAAGGCAACTTTGATTGTCTTCATTCGTCATAGTCAAAAATTTACCTTTTTCTTCGATTTGTAATAATTCGTCCGCTGTTTCCAACAGCCATTCCAGAATGTCTGTATCTAAACGTTTTCGCTCGTTTCTTGTGAATGTGTGAAGAACGGTATTCCCTTGTTTATCTTTCATTAATAGCAAATCGCATTGCTCACAGTATGACAATATTTTTTTCGCCTTTTCGAAAAAAATTTTTAATAGATTTTTTCGATTTTTCTCAGTTGCCAAATGTAAACAGGTGCAGCCGTGTTCATCTGTTCTCATCAAAAACTTCCGCTTGTCTTCCAGATCTAAAAGTTTATCCATTTTGTCCAAAATGAATTTCGCAACTCTATCGTCCTGATTCTCAACAATACTTGAAAAAAAATTGTTATTGCTATTAAATAATTGAATATAAAAATGATGACCACCGGGCAGTTTTTCAATTTGTTTAAATGGTAATTCAATCATTTCGACTGGCGAGGTTTTCAGCAAGAACATGGTATTCGAAAAATTATTCAAACTAAAAAACTCTAACTCTTTTTCGGGTTTTAATGATTCAGTTATTTTTTCCATTAAAAATTTGATAACGCTAACCGCACCTTGAGCTAAAAGTGTGAATGCATTCCTTGTCATAATTGATTCGTTTTCATTCTCTGACGATAAAAATTTTTCGATTTCCGGTAATAGTTCCAAAATTTCACTTGTTACTATTTTTTCTGCTGTAAAATACTGTCGGGCGGGAGAGTCTTCTATCGATTTTGCCTTCAACAGCTTGTTAATTTCTTCGTATCTTAATTTCTCAAACAGGAAACTTATCATTTCAGAATCATTGCGGAAACAAGCTTTCTCAAGAAGACTTTCGTGAAACTTGTCACTTGTCATCAGCCATCTAGACCTGTCTTCAGGTGACAACATCGTTTCTCCTTTTTGATACAAACATTTTATCGATTCATTAAATCTTATATAAGGCAATGGGCGAAATTTTCGATTCATTGTATTATACCCCGTTATGTATTCTAGGAATTTCTCCTTGTTCAACAATTTCTCCCCCTCTCCAATTAATAAATTGACAACATCAGTGTTATTTTCCTCGACCGCCTCATAAAGAGCTGTCGAACCGTAATTATCGGCCAGCATAATAAATTCTGCCTGCTTTTCTGGATTCCCAATATTTTCTATTTCTTTCAGAATTAGTTTTGTGACTTCTAAATTTCGAAGCACAGCAGCTATATGAAGAATCGTTTGGCCATATTTTCTTGACGTTTTTAGTAAGTGATATTCTTCTTCGGGCTTCATTACCACTTTGCATTCATTCAGTAGTAATTCCATGAATTTCGCATCTTTTCGACTAGAGGCGCTGAAAAGAGCAGAAGAGAATTCGTCTTCCCTAATATGATTCATGAAGATTTTCTTCCTTTCTTTTTGGCTTAAGCATTTACTTCCCATATTTAATATCAAAATCAAAAATTTCATAAAGGATATACTAAAACTCATGTTAGTACGACAAAATTCTGTAACAATATGTATACTGCTTTTACATTTTTTATTGTGAACTAATTTTAAAAATTCGAATATTTCGTTTTTCGGTAACGATTCTTCAATTTTTTCTAAAATTTTTTCTATAAATTCGAATTTGCTCTTCTCAGCCGCAAAAATAATGATGTCCGTCAGCAAAGATTTGAAATAAAAACTTTCCCATTTTAAGTTTGAAAACGTTTTAAAAATATTCCACAAAGCGGTATAGCATTCCGCATTTCCCACAACAGCAGCAGACCTAAAAACAGTTTCATTTAAAATATCCGTAACATTGAAAAAAGTTGATGTTTTATGGAAGTAAAGGAAACATATAAATTTTGAAATATTTTCAAGACCTTCTTGTGCTGCAACAGCTAATGCCGAGTCCCTTGTTGTGTATGGCTTTAAAACATCTGCAGAAAATATTAAACTTTGCAATTTCTCTAGTCTTTTTTCTGTTGGTGTCTCTTTCAGTTTTATGTTCAAAAAATTTCGAATCACTTGGAATTCAGGCTTTGTCAGTATTTTTGTAAATAAAAACTCGATTTTTTCAGCAATGAATGCTTTACTGATAATATATTCCGCGTACTGTTGAGCGAAATAATATTCTCGAAAGGTGAAATGAATAAATTCAAAATTATCGCCTTTTTGTAGTTGAATTATTCCGACTAAAAGAAATATTTCTTTATCGTCGTCTTCCGGTTTCAAAGCTTTCTGTTTATATATCAAAGAATCAGCCAAACTTTTATTATAATTTTCGGAGTCTTTTTTCTCTCTTATTTGTCGCTTATTTTCAGTTATGTTGATCTTTTTGAAGTAAACCGCGTATTTTTTATCAATGAAATTTCCGTATACGTCTAGCAGATCATTACCCAAATAATTAAAATCCAATTCTTTTTCATTTTCAATCCACGTTTTAAAATATTCCATGGATCCGGACATAACTAAATGCAATTGTAGAGGAACACCTATAAATTTGGTTAAGTCGCCTTTGAAAATTTCCTTCATTTTGATCAGTAATCTTTCTGTAAAAATGGAAATTTTGGAATCTTGTTGGTCATTAAATAATTCATTAAATTTTTCTAATTTCAGAACCAAATTTAGACGGTCCTCTAAATATTTGCGTATGAATAATTTTTGCTTTTCAGGGTCAAAAGGAGTGAATTCTATTGCAAGGGTTGTCAGTGCAATTTCCAAATCTTGTTTATAGTGGACTCGGGTGGTGATCCAAACTTTGCAATGAGTTTTATTTTTTAAATATTTTAACACATTAATAATATTTTCTCTGTCATCTTCGTCTAAGATTTCATCAAACCCATCAAAAGCGAGCAACAAATATTTTGCAAAATTATTTTCGGCTGTTAGCATTATTTTCAATAGGTTCTCGTCGAGTTCAGTTTTTAAATTCGAATCGATTTTTTGCAAAAATCGAATAATCTTTCCGGCATCTAAATCTTTTGAGTTAACTTCTTCCCTTAAAGCTTCCAAATGATCCTTCAAATTTATTCGAATTATCCAATGGTTGTCAATAATCGGCTTTGATGAGTATAATTTTGTTAATGTGGTGCTTTTACCAGTACCTGGATTATCAGCGACGAGTAAAATTCTTTTGTTAGCTACATCCAAACAGAATTTTTCTTCATCGCACATTTTAAAATCGCCATATATTTGGAGGGGATCTCGTAAATATTTTACAGTACCATGTGAATAAACCCAAATAAGGCTATCGTTCTCCAAGTTAAACCAGTGGACATTGTTGCCTCGTTCCGAGCCTCGTTCAGATAGCATTTTGAAATTTTTCTCAGCTTCATCGCAGTCTGTAAAACATTTCACGTTACTGCATTCCATGAAATTATTTAACTTGGTATCAAATACATTACTGAGAATGAATGTTTCGGCTGTACATTCACTAATCATATTTTTCGCTTGATCCAATTTTATTGATCTTACTTTAACATTCCGATTCAAGTAGAAGTATGGGTTATAGAATTCTTGCAAAAAGAAGCAATCCGTTCCTAGATCTTTCTCCTCGATTAAGAAACATTTTTTTTCAAAATTTATCCTGCAAAAAGTTTTGAATTTTTTGCTCTCAAACCGATCATTAACGAAAAAAATTTTATCCTCGTATTTTTTCCGTGACAATTCATATGTTACATCCGTTAAAAATTCTGTGTTTACCGAGTCTTTTCCAAACTTACTGTTAAAGTATTCCATGACTACTTCATAATTCGATTTGGGACGTACTATAAAAATGTCATTTGAGTCTTCAACTTGGCGAACAAATGAGGGAAAATCTATTTGTTGATGGATGTCAGCGTAAGCGCCTTCCGAACTGCTCATTCCCATAATTTCATTACCGAGAATAACTTCTTTTTCTTCGAGAATCCTTTCGATAATTTTTGCATTGATTAAATTGTACAATTGTGGAGTTTGAATTAATTTTTGTAAACTTATCTGTTTTCCGTGGAAAGATACTTTCTTTTTTAAAATTAGTTTCTGAGAGTCGCTGTCTAAATTATCAAGTCTTAGATGTTCGTCAGGTATTTCCTCACAAATATATTCTAGGTTGAAATTATTTAACATTGTCCATAAACATTTGATAACTTTTTGATTGGCAACAAATATGATTTCCATGTGCTTTTTGTGTTGTAAGAGTTCCGACATTATCTCGCAGACTCTCTCCAGTTCGTCTTCCATTGGAAGATCCGAGATTTCAATAATTAGCCGGTCACAACATTTCATGACGGAATCTTGGCTAATTTCCTTTAACTGTCTTACAAAATTGGTAAATTTCAATGCTAAAAATCGTGTATGAAAATTTGTGTAATCCTTCCCATAAAGTCTTTGAAGCACTTTTAACATCCCTAGCAGAGTACTCTCAACTTTAATTACAAAAATTTTTTTATCCTTCATTTCGAATAAATTTTCAGCGTTCTTAAACTTCAAATTGCATTTTTTCAATTTAGCGATCACTCCTATTTTTTCATTTAAGGATTTAATTATATTTTTTGGTTTTAAAATCACGCTTTCCTTGATAAAATCCTCACATTTCCTTAAAATTGTTTCTTTATAAAAGCTGGAGATTTTAGGAACGTTTTTTTCCAGCCAGTCTCTTCCTTCTTCAAATTGGACTAAAATTTGGGGAACCCGTACAATTAATTCCGAATCGTGATCAGCTTCGTCGTATTTACCAGTGGCATCCATTAAAATTTTGGAGGGCTCTCCGGATTTCATCAATATTTTTCTCTCTGTGCAAATCTGACTTTTAAAGTTTTGAAAGAAATGGACAGTTTTTTTGTCCGATTCTCTGTAAGGATTACAATCATTATCGAGCAACATTTGCAATGCCATGTGGGTTAACTCGTGGGCGATAGTACCTAATATTTCTTGTGGCTTTCTTTTCAAGCCCGCAGCTACGTAAATCCTTCCTACTTTGTACTCAGTTTCCCCTCGACAGCAATCTTTTTTGCTTCTTAATGGATACACTTTCGAGACATCTTCTTCATCGAAGTCAAAAATGATATCTAAATAATCCGCGTATTGAACCACTTTTAAAATGAGGGAAATCTCCGGGTATTCACTCAGTTTATTGTAATAGTATTGAAGTTTCGCGGTCAAGCCTTTTATAGGCTTTTGAGATCTGGATTTTGACATTAAAAAATAAATATGAGCGTCAGGTACAGCTGGGAAGTACTCCACCATCGCTTCTTGCAGTATAACGTTTTCTTTGAGTTCAAACGTATCTATTATTTTTTCTTCCCCAATGTTAGCAAATTCAGCCCCTATGGATTTTAAAAAAGCGTACGTCTTAAATTTTTGATGTTTTAGAGCATTATAAGCTGCCGACTCATTGTTGATGTTTAAATATAAAGTCGAATTTTCAACCAATGTCAAGTTTTTTACATCCTCAACTTCACCATCTTTAATAGTTTCGTGCAATTTATTTCTTTGATAGACCAAATTTTTTATTTCATTCGCCTCATCCTCGTCATAATTTATTTCATTTAAATTAAATCCAGCAGGAAAAAATGAATCCGCCTGAAGCAACAACAATAAAATTTTGTAATTTTTCTTTGCGTACGCGTAATCTGCCGCCGAATGCCCGTTATCGTCAGTCCCATTTACTTTCACTCCACATTCTACCAAAAAGTTCACGACATTATGTTTTTCATACTTGACGGCTATTGAAATCACCCGGTTAATGTTTACCTTAAGCCAATTAAATAGTTTTTTGTTAAATTTTTGCACCACAACGTCCTTAGACACGTCAGAGAGTGGATCGATGATATATGAAATGATGTCATTCATAGCTGGGAAAGTCTGAATTTGGGTTTCTAACTCATTGAGGAACTTGACTTCTTCGCACTGGGATGTCAATTCATCGTTTCTTTCTTCATCTCTTTCATTCATTTCCTCTGCTTCTTTCTCTTCTTCTGATTTTGGTTTTTCTGATTGATCCATTTTGAATACACTGAAAATGAAAGATAATATGGTACTAAAATTTTTTTTAAATTCATCATATAGGATATAGGGTGGAATTCGAAGTAAGGAACCATGTTTGGAGAAAATAAATACGTGTGGTTAAAACTAGGGATTGCAAAATACCAGACTTTTTCCAATACCGGTACTACCCCGGTACTACCGTACCAAGGGGTTCACTTTTTTACGTTTTTCCCAAAAACTCATGCTAAATGTAGAACAAAATTCATATCTGTTTATATGAACATTAAGAGGCATTCTTCAGCTTTAATTTGATACCCTGTTATAATATCTGTACTTGTTCTAACACGAACAAAAACTCGATTTTCCAAAAGCTGCCGCTTTAACAAATTCGGGGCTACGTTGTACAATCATGTTCATACCTAATATCTTTAACAATTGAAGAGGATATGACAAATTATTGGTTTCTGTAAACGGGAAATGTCTTAATGTAACGATTGGTATCTTTTTTGATGTTTTATTAATGACTATCGCTATTTATTTATAAAATTATTGAACGTAGTAAAAAAGTAATCCAAACGTTGGAAACGTTGTCGATTCGTTGTGGATTTAGCACCCATGCGACACCGACATTGAAAAATCGGTACAAAGTGGCCCAATGAATGGTAATTTTTTTTGGCTTCTAATTGTTTTTTGAGTGAAATTAGGATGATTGTTTATGTTTAAGGAACTATATAGGGCAAGTGCGAAAAGCAATTTCATTTCAGTTTGACCCGTTGATGCAGGAGACTGCATCTTAGCATTTTAGGTTGCGTGATTTCTTAATTTTTTTTTCTCATTAAAACCTTATTATTTTCATAACAAAACAAGTTTAGGCAACTAGACTTGAACATAACAGTTGAAAATAATCAACGATTTAAATAAGTGTAATTTAACTTTTGAAACAATTAATCCTAAGCCGTTTTCAAGTGTTTTTAAAAAATTAAAGTGACTCCTTGGTACGGTAAGGATTAAGGAACCGTAATTGGAGAAGAGGCATACGCGAGGTTAAAACCATAAAGCTCTAAATCTATTTCTTAATGGAATATTAGGTTTAGATTGTAATAGATCATTCATGTGTAAATGCAAATAAAAGAAATGTAAAATCTCGTTTTTATCTTTTAATTAATTAATTTTTTTTATTGTAATAATAAGATGATCGACGATGTACAGAACTGTAGCTAGAATACATCGAATTAAAACCACGAAGTTCTAAATCTGTTTCTTTAATTGACACTTAAGTTTATTATGTCTAGCTTCTACATCAACATAAGAGAAAATTGCAATGGATCTATAGTTAAAAGTGAAAGTATTGCTAATAATCTTGAATATAACCTATCTGAGCATTTCATCTTCATTTTATTTTTTAAGTTACAAAAATAATGGCCTAGAGTTCGTTCACGCCATGTCCACTGTGTGATAACTGCTACACAAATTTTAATTTGGATGAATAAAATATCCCCGTTAATTAGGCAAAAAAATCTATTATTTAATATTCTTTTCTTAAAAAAAGAAATGAAATTATATATTCCTACCTCAGATAGTATTCTATTATCACAGTTGCACGATTATTTTAACTGAGAGAATTTGAAAAATTCTTTAAACAAAACTTTTCCATGAATGGATTGCCGTATCAAAAAGACTGATAGTCTTGAATCCGTTACATTTGTACAAGGAAAAAAAGACAGTTTCGACTGTACATGTAATCTTATCGGTTTAAAAAAATATATATATTTTTGAGATAGGAAATTGATAGGAGATTTCAACTGCAATAAATTGAGAAATCTGATAACATATGTATGAATATTTGGCATTAAAAAGATATCTTTCATTTTTTTTAAGTCTTCTTCCTTAAAACTTTATGTTTTGACGCGTATGGTGTATAAAAAAAGAGGACAATGTTGGACACAAGAAAATGATGAACTTCTTAAATATTTCCTCCTTTTTTTTGTAATAATGTTTAATAAGAAATTTAGCAATATTTTTAATTTTATAAAATGATTTTCTTATTGAAAGGAAAGAAAAAGCAATGTGGTTTACTTTGGCTTCTTCTTAATCTTATCAGGATTTTTTTATTTACTTTTTCAATATATGGTACAAAGGTGACGTCAAGAGCTATTTGCCCGCCTTTTAGCGACCATATTGTTTTGCATCAGCGGAAATTTTAACATTACTTTTAAATGAGGCAACATTTTAAAAAATTTTTTTACGGAAAACTGAACATTAAACATTTTTTTCGTTAGCAAAAATGGATCGAAAATCATTATATCTACATAAATAAATATATTCGGTGTTTCATAAAATAGCGTCTGTGATTTTCAAAAAATTTTTATATTTTTTTTCTTGTAAGAAAGTTAATTTGATGCAAATCAATTTGGCCACCCACAAAAGTGGTTTTGGAATTAAACTCCTTAGCCCATTCCAGCCTTTGTTGTATCCTCTATAGTATAGGACACGTGGTTTCCAATGTTGGTAAATGGTGGTTTTGAAACTTTTTATGCGTCAAAGTATTAATCTTGCTTTTAATAAAGAATAATCGTCTTAACCGTTTCTTAAAGGAGACGAGTTTTCTTAGGAAGCTAAATTTTCCATTAAGCGCGAAGTACTTCCTTAGGGCGCAGCTTTCTGGGGGGAAGGGGGGCGAAGGTATCCCTTCAAAACCCGATTAGATAATTCTGTTTTCATTTTTTTTTCTTTTTTTAATTTTAAACTTTTCAAAAGTGAACCTAAACTGAAATTTTTTTTCCAGTTAGATGAACCAAAGCTGCTTTGATTTTTCTGTGATTTTAAGGTACTTTTTATATAAAGTTTCAAAAAAGACCTAAGGAAAGGAGAAGGGACAATTAACCGGGTTTTCGGGCTCCCCTGCTATCTCCGATTACAGTTTGCGACTGATAACTTCCTGTACATCAAAGTATGGTATTTACTCTGCTAAAGTTCCATCCTTGTACGAACTTGCCGCCACCTCAAAATGAGCCATTTCAGCTTGTCAACATTGTAATTAAATCACACAAATCATGTGATGCCATTACAGCGTGTATATGGAATCACATGAATCGTGCAATACCATTACACATAGGTGCCCAAATACATGTGTTATCGGACCTTTTCTTTTTAATGCAGATTCTTGATTAAATGCCATTCTAATATTTTTTCTACTTTTTTTTTCTTTCCAGGTAAGTTTGATTTGATCGATACTTCGTCATGCTTGAAAGCCGGAAAATAGAAAAGGTTTGAAAATTATGAGTATGAAAGTTGGAAATAAGGCGCGCATTGTATGGTTCTTTGAGAAGCTGGCAATTTTTTTTTCTAGTTTTCTAATTACGTTTTATTGTCGTATGGTCGTTGTTAATGAGTTTGCATTCCCCGTACTCTCCTCTATGATACTTCAAAAAAAAAAAAAAAAAAAAAAAGTATTTAGGTAGGTGACTCAAAAATATTAGGCAGGTTCGCATTTTTTTAAAATTTCTCTTAGTGTTTACCTCCTTAACTTTCTTTTTTTTTTTTTTTTTTTTTTTTTTTTTTTTTTTTTTTTTTTGAAACAGTAGGACTTATGGAAAGGAATAATTGATAGTAAAAGTAGTAAATTAATTAAACGCTAACATTTATAAATTAATTTTAATGTGTGAAAATCAAGATTTAACAATTCTTAAAATCAATTTTTATATTCTAAATGAATTAAGCCTTTACCATATAAACCTATAAACCTTTATTAACATATAAGCCATATAAACCTTTTGACATTTGATTAGCAATTTTTTGACAGGTATTAATATTAACGTAAACGTATACAACTTCCCTACAAACAGTATTGTTGTGATCAAGGACGGATCCAGAAAGGGGCCCGAAAGGGGCTTCTCACTCTAATCGAAACCGTTTTACTCAGACATAAAATGAAATTTTTTCAAAAATTTCTTCATTTTAGACTTTAGCTGCTCCCAAAAGTAATGGATCCGTCCTTGGCCATGGTATATGGTATATTGCATTTCACACTGACATAATTCGAAGTAATGTTTTTGGAAAAGGAAATAAAAATCAATTTAAAACCAATGAACAGCGAAACCGTAAAAAGTCCGAAAAAAACGGAAATTTCATATTCCTCTTTTGAGTTGAAATTATAAAATAAGGGTTGTATTTGTGAAAGTTAAACTAAGAAAAAGAATAAGATTTCATAGCCATAACGCTTTAAAAGGGAAAAATTAATTGAAGAGGACTATTAGGAATATTGTTAAAAGTGTCTGTATGTTTGTTTTGTTCGAATACGTGGGTGCGTGAAGTTGGCAGTACAATGTAAAGCTCAAATTCTAAAAACTATACCATGATTTTGAGCTTTTTTTGAGCTTTCAGAAAAACCAAATTTCAGAATTTGAGCTTTCGAAACAAAAAAGTTATTAACATTATCAACTTTGCCTGCCAAGTTCACGCGCCGTACAGTGAAAAGCTCAAATTTTAAAATTGTCGCCATTCTATGCCCCTAAATTTGAGCTTTCAAAAAATCATGTTCCCAAATTTGTAGCTGCATAACAAAAAAAGTTGTGCTTTATAATACCAAAAGTTATATGTTCGACACAAAAATAGAGCACTGCCAGCTTCACACCTAGTATTTTTCAAACTAGTAACTGGAAACGGATTTTATTTTGTTTAACAGAATTTGAGCTTTCAGAAAACACGACTCTCAGAATTTGAGCTTTCTCCTGTGAAATTTGAAAAAATATGAAAATACTGTAAATATGCAGCACTGCCAAATTCACGATCGTTTCTTTTCAACTTAGGAACTTAAAACATACCTCAAATTCTTCTGCGAAATTTGAGCTTTCAGAAGACATAACGTTCAAAATTTGAGCTTTTCCCGTTTAATGGAAAAAAAACGAATTATTGAATTATTATATAACCGAGTAGTGACAAATTCACATACGACTCTTTCGAATCTCGAAATTAAAATTGATTCCGCCTTATTCTCTAAATTTGAGCTTTCTGAAGATATAGCGCTAAAATTTGAGCTTTTTTCGTCTAATTAAGAAAAAAAAAAATTTGAATTACGATTTTATTGAGTACTGCCAAATTCCCTACGATTCTTTTGGAGCTCGAAATTAAAATTGATTCAACCTTATTCTCTGGAATTTGAGCTCTCTGAAAATATAACGTTCAAAATTTGAGCTTGAAAAGAAAAAAAGTTATTCCCATTATCAACTTGCACTGCTGACTTCACGGAAAATTTTTTTAGCACCCGAAATGCGTAAACGATCCTATGTTATTCTCTCAAATTTGAGCTTTCAAAAGACATAACGTTCAAAATTGAGCTTTTCAACAAAAAATTCAAAAATTTTTTAAAACATATATTCTACGGAATTATTACTGTATGAATTAATAATTCTTTTTTTTTTTTTTTTTTTTTTTTTTTTTTTTCTTAATTAAAAAATTTGAAAGAATAAAATAGGATCGTTTACGCACTTCAAGTGCTAAAAAAATTTCCCGTGAAGTCAGCAGTGCCAAGTTGATAATGGGAATAACTTTTTTTCTTTACATACATACATACATACATACATTGGCGGAGGTCTTGTGGGAGAGGTGAAACTTAGAGAAAGGAACAGATTAAGATCACACAAATAAGTTAACACACAAATAATTAACACAGAGGTAATAAATTAACATCGAAATAATAAATAACGTAAAAGAAAAAGAAAAAGAAAAAGAGGAAAAGGTGAAAGGAAGAAAACATAAACAGGACATAAAAGGAAAACAAGGAAGACACAAGACCATCTACAGGACTCGGAGCCCTAGCGCCGCATCAACAATTGGGTCCCAGTCGTCTCTTTCCTGACAGGTCTCTCTCCACTGGCGAACTCCCAACCGCTTCGCATCCGCTTTCACGTTATCTTCCCAGCGAAGCCGCGGTCTACCTGGAAGCCTAGCGCTCGTAGGTATTCCATCTAGGACCTGTCTGATATACCGGGTAGGGGGGGCTCGAGCGACATGTCCCGCCCACTGAAGTCTTCGTGATTTGATTACACTAGTAATCAGAGGTTGACCAGTGAGCCTACGAGTTTCCTCGTTGGGTCGCATTCGAAAGCGTCCCGTGACCGGATCCCTTTTAGGTCCCAGAATTCGACGTAAAACCCTGTTCTCAAACACTAAAAGCCTCTCCTGCATACGGACGGTAAGACTCCACGTTTCGCAGCCGTAAAGGACGCAAGGGCGAATCACGCTATTATAGATACGGAGCTTGGCACGCCTGGATAGGACTCTACTACTCAGAAGGTGGCCTACAGAGAAGAGACAGCGGTTACCACTCTGGATTCGCAACGTAACCTCGCGGTTCATGTCATTGTCGCTCGTAACGGTTGACCCAAGGTACCGAAATTCTTCTACGTTTTGGAACCTTAGATCACCGACGTCCAGAGGGTCCTCATCCGCTTGTTCCTCCGTCATTACCAGATATTCGGTTTTCCCCTCATTTACCTCAAGCCCTACCCTACTTGCACTTTCCAAAAGTGCTCCGCATAGCCGTCGAACATCTTCTCGGGTTTCCCCGAGCAAATCGAGATCGTCGGCATAGCCTAATTCCTTAATGCATCCGCCCCAGGCGTGAGCCTCCGGGGACGTTCTCCAGGCAACGTACTACCTTCTCAAGGACCAGGTTGAAAAGGAGGGGTGAGAGCCCGTCCCCTTGCCTGAGTCCGGTGTTCACAGCGAAAGCATCACCTATTCGACCATTTGCAACGACCCGAGATCTTACACCGCTTAGACATACCGCAGTCATTCGTATTAACTTCCTTGGAAAACCGAATTCAGTCATAATGTTGTAAAGGCCATCACGGTGAATGCTATCATAAGCTTTCCGGAAGTCGACGAACAGATTATGGACCTCGCTATTATATTCGCGTTTTTTTTCCAAAATCTGCCGTAATGTGAAGATCTGGTCGGTAGTGCTGCGATTGGATCTGAAGCCGCATTGATATTCCCCAAGGACTTCCTCCGACAACGGTAGTAGCCGATGCAGTAGGATATTCGAGAGGACTTTGTAGGCTGTGCAAAGTAACGAGATTCCCCGGTAGTTTGCACAGTCTTTTCGGTCACCCTTTTTATGGAGGGGAACCACCAAAGCCTCTTTCCATTGGTCAAACAGTTCTTCAGATACCCATACTTTCGAGATAAGTGTGTGCAAAACTTCGCATGCATTTTTACCTCCGTGCTTCCAAAGCTCCGCAGGGAGTTCATCAACCCCACTGGCTCTCCTAGATCTCAGCCTATCTATTGCTTTCTCCACTTCCTCGAGGGAGATCGGAGGTTCTTCGGATGGACCAGCCATCGGTTCTACAGGAGGCAATGGATCAGCCGGTAGGGGAGCATTCAACAGATCTTCAAAATACTCCTTCCATCGTTCCAGTATTTGGTGCGGGTCGGTTAGTTGATCTCCAGCCGCAGATCTGATAGTTCTCGTACTAGGACGAAACCCATTTCGAAATTTTTTCAGTTGTTCAAAAAATTGGCGACTATTTTTAAATGTGCTTACGTTTTGAAGTTCTTCTACCAGATTCGTCTCAAACCGCTTCTTTTTTGCCTTTAACAGGTTTCGAGTACTTCGTTGTTGTGCGACGTACTCGTCTTGTGCCGCCTGATTATCGGCATCTTGAAGTGCCAGTAGTCTCGCGTTACCGCGTGCCGCTACTGCCCTTTCACAGTCTTCATCGAACCACGGTTTAATTCTACGACGTTTCTGGAGTCCAAGCACCGCCATAGCTGTTTCCTCCGTAGCGCTCCTTACTGTTTCCCAACATTCATTAACGTCCCCCGCATCCAGATCCAAGGCAGCAAAGCGGTTCCGTAATTCCAACTGGAACCTGGTCGCAGTATTTTCGTCTTCCAGTTTAGGCGTGTCAAAACGCCGTATCGTTCGGTACTGCCTCTGGGTGTTATTCGAAATTCGCATTGCCATGCGGCAGGACACTAGCATATGGTCAGAGTTCGTGTCGGCGCCTCTCCAGCTGCGTACGTCTAGAAGCATGCTGCCATGTCGACGGTCTATCAAAAAGTGGTCGATTTGGTTGATAGTTCTTCCATCTGGCGACCTCCAAGTACCTTTGTGGATATCACGGTGGGGAAACTTTGTGGAGGCCACCGACATGTTCCGAGATGAGGCAAAGCTAACTAGACGCAGGCCGTTATCATTTGAGTGTTGATGTAGGCTATGAAGGCCGATCGTAGGCCGCAATGCTTCCTCCCGACCAATCTTCGCATTGCAATCGCCCAGAACAATTTTAACATCCTGGCGAGGAGATCGATCGACAACGTCTTCCAGGGCCGCATAAAAACCATTTTTTTCGTCGTCGGTTTTTTCTTCTGTTGGAGCGTAGATGTTGATGATCGTGACGTTAAACCATCGCCCTTTGATACGCAACACGCATATCCGGTCACTCTCGTGACGGAACTCAAGCACACTCTGTCGTATTTCGTGCGCAACTGCAAAGCCTACTCCATTAACACGATGGGTGTCATGGCCGCTATAAAAGATGGTATATGCTCCAGCAGTGAGGCCATCGTCATTATGCCCCGTCCAACGTATCTCCTGCAATGCCGCAATTTGAATGTTGTACTTCCCGAGCACGGACACTATGTTTTCTAGAGCACCTGGGGGATTCAGAGTCCGTGTATTTAGGGTTCCTATTCTCAATAATCCGTTCCGTAGCCTAAGTCGTCGAAGTTTGATCCGTCCGGTATTTCTCTGTTGATGTATCGTAACAAGTGTGTTTTCGAGGCAAGAGAGTTGTTAGCCCTCCGTACCCCTATCCAGGTGGGGGGGCTGCCCCCTCGAGGCCTCCTGGCGAGACCTTCACCCGGGGCCCAGGTCACAAAGTAATACAGGGTGCCCAAATTTCCCTGCATCGCAGTACTACAGCCGGTTCAAGATACACCCCTAGCGCCTGTAGAAACCAGGAAGTAGGCCACTACCGGAAATATGTTCCGGACGCCCCACTCCTGTACTAGTGGCTACTGCTGCCCTCCACTAGCCTCATACCCCGAGGACGGGGTATGAGGGACTTTTTTTCTTTACAAGCTCAAATTTTGAACGTTATATTTTCAGAAAGCTCAAATTCCAGAGAATAAGGCAGAATCAATTTTAAATTTCGAGCTCCAAAGGAATCGTATGTGAATTTGGCAGTGGTCAATAAAATCGTAATTCAATATTTTTTTTCTTAATTAGACGAAAAAAGCTCAAATTTTGAGCGTTATATCTTCAGAAAGCTCAAATTCCAGAGATTAAGGCAGAATCAATTTTGAATTTCAAGCTCCAAAAGAATCGTATGTGAATTTGGCAGTACTCAATAAAATCGTAATTCAATATATTTTTTTTTTTTTATTAGACGAGAAAGGCTCAAATTCTAAGCGTTATATCTTCAGAAAGCTCAAATTCCAGAGAAAAAAGCAGAATCAATTTTATATTTCGAGCTCCGAAAGAGTCGTATGTGAATTTGGCAGTACTCGGCAAAATGGTAAATCAATCATTTTTTTTTTTTTTTTTTTTTTTTAAACGGGAAAAGCTCAAATTTTGAACGTTATGTCTTTTGAAAGCTCAAATTTAAGAGAATAAAAAAGGATCGTTTACGGATTTCGAGTGCTAAAAAAATTTTCCGTGAAGTCAGCAGTGCCAAGTTGATAATGGGAATAACTTTTTTTCTTTTCAAGCTCAAATTTTGAACGTTATATTTTCAGAGAGCTCAAATTCCAGAGAATAAGGTTGAATCAATTTTAAATTTCGAGCTCCAAAAGAATCGTAGGTGAATTTGGCAGTACTCAATAAAATCGTAATTCAATATTTTTTTTTTCTTAATTAGACGAAAAAAGCTCAAATTTTTAGCGCTATATCTTCAGAAAGCTCAAATTCTAGAGAATAAGGCGGAATCAATTTTAAATTTCGAGATTCGAAAGAGTCGTATGTGAATTTGTCACTACTCGGTTATATAATAATTCAATAATTCGTTTTTTTTCCATTAAACGGGAAAAGCTCAAATTTTGAACGTTATGTCTTCTGAAAGCTCAAATTTCGCAGAAGAATTTGAGGTATGTTTTAAGTTCCTAAGTTGAAAAGAAACGATCGTGAATTTGGCAGTGCTGCATATTTACAGTATTTTCATATTTTTTCAAATTTCACAGGAGAAAGCTCAAATTCTGAGAGTCGTGTTTTCTGAAAGCTCAAATTCTGTTAAACAAAATAAAATCCGTTTCCAGTTACTAGTTTGAAAAATACTAGGTGTGAAGCTGGCAGTGCTCTATTTTTGTGTCGGACATATAACTTTTGGTATTATATAGCACAACTTTTTTTGTTATGCAGCTACAAATTTGGGAACATGATTTTTTGAAAGCTCAAATTTAGGGGCATAGAATGGCGACAATTTTAAAATTTGAGCTTTTCATTGTACGGCGCGTGAACTTGGCAGGCAAAGTTGATAATGTTAATAACTTTTTTGTTTCGAAAGCTCAAATTCTGAAACTTGGTTTTTCTGAAAGCTCAGAAAAAGCTCAAAATCATGGTATAGTTTTTAGAATTTGAGCTTTACATTGTACTGCCAACTTCACGCACCCCGAATACGTGGCATAAAAATACGGGATGATAACATTATTCATTTTCGTCTTTAGTTTTTTCTTCTATAAATGCAGCTATTAAATTTCTCATCATATAATTCTCTCTCCAAGCCCTCGTACCATCTCTATCATAAAAAAATTTTCTCAGTTCTTCGCCTACAAAATGTTTTTCTGCTTCTTGTAATATTAGCTTTACGGCTTCCACTTCTCCATCGTCGGCGGCTATATCAAAAGCAGTTTTGCCTTTCTTATCCTTTACCATAAGAAAATTACGTTGTTCTTCTTGCGAATAAAGCTTTTTTGTTTCCTCTAGGATTAAGTAAACGAAATCTGAATTGCTTTTCCATTTTTTAAAACCATATTGCCTGTTGGATTCTGATTGCAGATATTCATTTTTGACAGCCAAATGAAGGATGGTTCTGTTGTGTTTATCACTCATCATGAAAAATGATTTTCGTTCTTTAGGTTCAAGTATTCTATTCCCTATGTTTATGATATATTTTACAACTCTGTAGTCTTGGATTAAAACTGCTGCGTGTAATATGCTTCCCAGTTCATAATGTTCTAACGTGAACGGAATATAAAATTTGCTTTTCAGCATTTCCTCCCCTTTTTCAAAAATTAATCTGATTTCATCAAAATCTTTAAAGATTATGGCAATGTGAAGTGCAGGTATGCTTTTAAAAGAATGAGTCATAAATAGTGTAAGTTTCTGTTCAGTTGTCAGGGTTTTTTCCAATTTTTCTAATAACCAGCCTAAAGTTTTACATTTGATAGATTCAGAGATAATAACAGCTTGAAGGAGGCTTTCTTCTCTTTCGTTTATATTCATCAAAATTTGTTGTTGAATTTTCAAAGGAAATATTTTTTCCATGTATTGCAATAATTGTTTCATGGCGTTACCATTTGGACCAAGAGAATGGCATTCTGCTAGAATCCTGTCACGTTGTTCCCTGATCCTCCTTTTTGATGAAAGTTCCCAGAGTATATAATGGTAGATCATAAAAAAGTTTTCAAAAGCATTTTTTCCATATTTATCCTTTAGCAGTGAAAACTCTCGCTGCTGATCTAAAGGCATAACATTTTGCGCCTTCTGTAATATTAGCATCACACCCAAATTACCTTTCCAAACTAAGTGAAGTGCGCTTTGAAGTGTTTTGTTCCTACTCATTAAAAGGCTAACCATTTGCTCGGTCGAAAATATTTCGTCTATTTTTTCTAATAGCAATTTCAAGACCCCTATGTCTCTTCGACTGTGCTTTGCCGCTGTGTGCAGAACAGTATTTCCGTCATCATTTTGCATTAACAGCAATTCACGTTGATCATCGGGTGACAACATTTGTTTGGTTTTTTCGAAAAAATATGCCATCATGTGTTTTTCATTTTTTAAAGCCGCTAAATGAAAACAAGTATTGCCGACACTTGTTGTTCTCATAAAAACCTCCCGTGGCTCTTTTCCACTTTGTTCCATTTTTTCGAGAATTAATTTGGCTACTCTAACGTCGCCATTCGTAACTAAGTTTTCAAGCATGTCGTTGTCATTTATTAATTGTTCATATAAATAATCAAGCGTTGATAGGTTTTCAATTTTTGTAAATATTAATTCAACGATTTCGACCTGGAATGCACTAACGAAAGTCCGGATATTTCTCGTCAAGAATTCCAGTATTTTTTTAGTTTCCAATATTTTTTCCATTTTGTCCAATAAAACTTGGAAAATTTTGCCATTTTTCTTAATACCCATTCCTTTAGTAACCGGGTAACAATCATTAATTGTCATCATTAATAATTCGTATTGGTTTTCGGGAAGTAAAAACTTTTCCATTTTTTCAACGAATAGTTTAAAAAATTCTACTTCTCCCCACTGAATTGATAACTTAAGGCAACTGTCGCCTTTTCCATTTTTTGTCATCAGAAGTTCGTTTATTTTTTGAGCGTTTAATGTCTCTAATAGAAACCTCATCATTTCGGAATCATTGAAGAAACATGCTTGATGAAAAAGTGTTCCATCGGAACTGTCACTCGTCACCAGCAATTTAGACTTTTCTTCCGGTGATAACACCCCTTCTACGCTTTCATATAACAATATTATCGACCTAGTATTGAATCTTTTAAACGGTAATTTGCGAAAGGAAGCATTTATCTGATCCCATTTTATTACATATGCCAACAATTTTTCCCTGTTTAATATTTCCTTTCCTTTGCTAATTAATAATAGCACTGTTTCGAAATTATTTCTCCGTATTGCCAAATCAAGAGCTGTCGAGCCCTTATTATCTGTCAACATGATGAATTCTGCTTCTTTTTCATTTCTGATCTCTTTTAAAATTAACTCTACCATTTTTAAATTTCCATTCTCAGCTGCAACATGAAGAATCCTTTTCCCGGAATCGTCTTTCGCTGTTAATAGCTCTTCGATTGTTAAAAGTTCTCTGCATTTTGCCCACAAAAATTCCGTAAGTCTAAAATCCTTTACTGTTGCTGCGTGGTGAAGAACAGATGGTCGTTTTTCGGTACTTCGCATTCCGAAATATTCTGCCTGTTCTTCCTTACTGAAATATTGGTTTCCCATACTAAATAAATAACTCAGCAACTTTAGTGAGCTACCCCCTCGAATGATGCCATTGAGAACATCATATTTTAAAAATAGCTCTATCAAAAAACTACGGATTTCATTTTTCAGGAAAAAATTCTCAATGTTTATCAAAAATGATTCCGTTAACGTCCAATCTTTCTGGAGAGTTGCGAGATAGATGCTTTCCGCAAACAAAAATCTATAGTAAAAATCTTCCCATTTTTCGGTTGAAAAACGTGTAGATATATCAATCAAAATTGAACAGCAGTCCCAGTTCCCCCCAATCGCGGCAGCATGGAAAGCAGTTCGATTTAAAATGTGTGTTAATTGAAAGGAGTGCCAATTTTTTGATGTTTTATTGAAATAAACCGAACAAATAAGTTTAAAAATGGTTTCCAAACCCTCTTTACCGGAAACCGCTAAAGCCGAATCCCATACAGCATACGATTCAAGTACGACATCTGCTGAGAATAAACTTTGCAATTTTTCAACTTTCTTTTCAGATATCTGTTCCTTCAACTGTATGTTTAAAAAGTCACGAATCATTTGATATTCTTTTTTTACAAATATTTCTTTAAATAAAAACACCATTTTTTCTAAAACCAATGGTTCACCTAGAATATATTCTGAATAAAGTTGAGAAAAGTAATAGTCACGAAAGTAGCAGTGAAAAAATTCGAACTTTTCGTCACTTTCGGACTGAACTAATCCTATCGAGAGAAGTATTTCTTTATCTTCGGCTTTCGGTTTTAAAACTTGACGGTTATATATCAGCGATTCCGCTAGACTCTTATTATAATTTTCAGAACGTTGTTTCTCTTTTTCCTGCCAGTTGTTATGGATTATGTGGCCCTTGTTAAAGAAAATAGCGTATTTTCCTTCAATGAATTTTTTATATACGTCTATCCGATTCTTTCCCAAGTAATCGAAATTTAATTCTCCTCCGTTTGCAGCCCAATTTTCAAAGTAAATCAAAGCACCGGACATGAGTAGATTTAAATGCAACGGAATACCTATGATTTTTCTTCTATCTTTTTTGAAGGTATCTTTTAATTTTAATAATAATGTATCAGTAAAAACTGAAATTTTAGAATCTTTTTCATTTTCAAAAAATAATCCTTGATCTTTAAAGTTTAGTCGGTCCTTTAAATATTTGGCTATAAACAATCTTTGATATTTAACATCAAAGAATTGGAATTGAATGGCAAATGTGTTCAATGCGTTTTCCAAATAGTTTTTACTTTGCAAGCTAGACGTGATCCAAATTTTGCAACGAGTTTCGTTTTTTAAGTATTTTAAAATATTAATAACATTTTCTCTGTCACTCTCATCCAAGATTTCATCGAATTCATCAAAAGCAAGTAGTAAACATTTTGAAAATTTATTTTCAGTGGTTAACGCTATTTTTAATAGATTTTCATTTAATTCATTCTTTAAACTTGGTTCAATTTTTTGTAAAAATTGGATTATTTTCTCATTTGTTAAACTTTTCGAGCCGATTTCTTCACTTATGGCTTCTGCGTGATCCTTTAAATTTATCCGAATTATCCAGTGGTTATCAGCAATTGGCTTTTCTAAATAAAGCTTTGTTAGTGTAATGCTTTTACCAGTACCTGGGCGGTCAGCTATGAGAATAACCCTTTTTTTAATGACCTCTAAAATTAGATCTCCTTCATTGAACTGTTCATTTTTACTGATTTCTATTACAAAATCGTCTGAGGAGCATGAAAAGTCATTTAAATCGTACGCTGGATCTTTCTGATAGTTAAATGGAGTTAGTTCTCTTCTGTACTGGTCAAGAACGTTTTTTAAATTCGATACAGACCGGCTTGAATCAATCCAAATAAACTTATCATTTTCCAATTTAAACCAATGAACATGGTTATTTATTTCACTGAACATTTCGAATTTTTTTTCAGCTTCCACCGCTTCAAAATATTGAACGTTGCTGTATTCCAGAAAGGGACATTCCTCAGAAACTAATGGAGGACTTATAATAAATTTTTCCGACATGGATTCGTCAAGTAAGTATTTCATTTCATCAACTTTTACTGACATTCTTTTTAAATTTCGTTGCACATAGAAATCTGGGTTGTAGAAGTTCTGCAAAGTAAACGAATCTGTCTTCAGATTTTTCACATCCATTAAATAAATTTTTGTATCTGACTTTATTTTGCAAAAATTTCTGAACTCTTCTCTTTGAAATCCGTCGTTGACTAAATAAATTTTTGCTCGTAAAATATTGCTTTCAAAATGGTAGTTTACTTTGTCCACAAAGAATTTTGTACTTATCCATTCGTCTTCAAATTTATTCTCAAAATATTCCACTGCTTCATCATTGGGTTTCGAACGAATAATGAAAATATCTTCTGTGTCGGTAATATGACGCTTCAATGACTCAAAATCTATATCTTGAAGAATGTGAGTGTATGCAGCTTCCAGATCGCTGAATCTCAAAATTTTATTGCCGATGCTAAATTCCTTCTTGTCGAGTATTCGTTCGATTATTTTTGCATTGATTAAGTCATATAATTCCGGGGCTTGAATTAACTCTCCTAAAGAAGTTGGATTTCCTTGAAAAAATACTTCCTTTCCCAGAATTAGATTCTGCGAACTACTGTCCAAATCACCGAAGTTTAAATGATTATCATGCATTTCTTCGGAGATATCTAATAAGTGAAATGACCCTAATGATGTCCATAAACATTGTGTTTCGTCTCTCTTCCCTACGATTATGACCTTTTTTTCTGGTTCTTGGTCTAAAACTTTTAAAATCATTTCCCAGACGTATTCTAATTCGCTTTTCACAGGAGGATGAGAAATTTCAATAATTAACCATTTCCGTCCTTCCAAAAACAAAACCTTGCAGATTTCTTTGAATTCGCTTAGAAAATTTTCAACTTTCAGGACTAAAAATTGATTGTCGAAATTCGCGTAACCTTTCCCAAAAAGCCTTTGAAGGACTTTTAACAATCCCAGCAGAGTACTCTCCACTCCAATTACAAAAATCTTCTTATCGTTACTTTTAAATAAATTTGGAACGTCAGTGAAAAATATATTGCACTTTTTCAGTTTAACGATTTCCCCCACCCTTTCATTTATCGATTTAATCATACTTTTCGGCTTTAAAATCATGCTTTCACGAATAAAATTCTCACATATCGGAATGATAGTTTGTGTGTAAAAATTCCAAAGGTCGGGACTTTGTTTTTCTAACCAGTCTTTTCCGTTTGGAATTTCAGCAAGGATTTGCGGCACACATGAAATCAATTCCGAATCGTGATCAGCTGGTTCGTAGATTTTTATCACATCTGATAATATTTTGGAGGGACCTTCTGACTCTTTTGGAATTCGAGTTTTGATATCTTCAAAAAGGCTCATGGCTGAATTATCTAATTTCTTATATGGATCACAATCGTTTTCAAATAAGATTTGCATCGCTATGTGCGTTAGTTCATGAGCGATATTACCTAATATTTTTTCTTTGCTTCTCTTTTTCATCCCGGCAGCAATATAAACTGTTCCGTTTTTATATTCTGTTAAGCCTCGATTGCAACTTTCTGAGCTTACCAAGAGATACACTTTCGACACATCTTCTTCATCGAAATCAAAAATTATATCTAAATAATCCGCGTATTGAACCACTTTCAGAATGGGAGAAATCTCCCAAATTTTATTCAAATCGTCGTAATATAATCTAACTTTGCTAGTTAAATTTTTCACCGGTTTTTGAGATCTAGATTTCGAAATTAAATAGTAGATATGGGCATAGGGCAGAACCGGAAAATACCGAACCATAGCGCGTTTCAGTAAAGTATTTTCTTTGAATTGAACCAATATTTCTTCTTCTTCATCCTTCCCAAATTCGGCGCCTATCGATTTTAAATAAGCATACACAGTAAATTGTTCATGTTCTAAGGCAACATAAGCTGCCGATTCGTTCCTTACGTTTAAATATAGTTTTGAGTTTTGATTCAGAGTCAATTTTTGCACTTCCTCAACATCACCATTTTCTATGGCTTCGTGCAACTTATTTCGTTCTTTTATCAATGTTTTTATTTCTCCACAGTCGTCATTATGGTCTAGTTCACTTAAATCAAACCCTATAGGAAAGAAGGAATCCGCTTTTAGTAATAAGAGTAGCATTTTGTAATTTTTATTTCTCCAAGTATAATCAGCCGCCGAGTCCCCATCGGAATCAGTCGTATTTACCTCCATTCCGCATGTCCTGAAAAAGTTTGCAACGTTATCATTTTCGTACTTCAGAGGTTTAATTTTTCTTTGGTGGCGTTCTTTGTCCAATAGCATACTCAAAAATTGAGCGGTCAAGTGTAACTCTTTTTTTATAAATATACTGTCATACAGAAACATGAGTTTTTTAACAGCAAGTGTTTCGTTCAAAATATATTCCACAAAACGTTTGGCGTAATAGTATTCCAAAAATGTATAATGAATGAATTCAAACTTTTCATCGTTTTCAGATTGAACTATCCCAATTAAAAGAAAATTTTTCTTATCATCGTCTTCTGGTTTTGATACTTCAAGTTTATATATTAGCGATTCTGATAAATCTTTATTATAGTGTTCGGACTTTTGTTTCTCACTTTGCTGTTGCTTCTCTTCGATTACATTATACTTTTGAAAGTATATAAAGTATTTCTTTTCGATGAAATTTTCATACAGCTCTAACAAATTAGTACCCAAATAATTAAAATTCAACTCTCCCCCATTCACAACCCAACTCTTAAAGTATTTTTCAGAGTCAGACAACACCAAGTGTAACTGTATAGGAACATCTATAAATTTTCTCAACTCGTGTTTGAAAATTTCGCTCATTTTCAGCAACAACCCTTCCGCAAAAATTGAAATTTTGGGATTGTTTTCATTATCACAAACTTTGGAAAATGATTCCTTATTTAAAATTAAGTTGAGATTTTGCTTAATATATGTTTTTAAATACATTTTTTGGATTTTGAAGTCGAAAGATTTTATGTCAAAAGCAAAAGTTTCCAGCTCTTGTTCTAAGTGATTTCTGTATTGCAGATTTGAAGTTATCCAAATTTTGGAGCAAGTTTCATTTTTAAAAAATTTTAACAGATTGACAATATTTTTTCTGTCATTTTCCTCCGAGATCTTGTCGAACTCATCAAAAACAATTAAAAGAGATTTTGAAAGTTTATTTGTTGTGGTTAAAGCTATCATTAGCAACTCTTGATTTAATTTGTTCTTTAAATCTGGCTCAACTTTTTGTAAAAACTCAATCATTGTAGACACATTTCTTTTGAACCTAGGTTCTTCTCTTACAGCTTTTATGTGATTCTTCAAATTTATTCGAATAATCCAATGCTTATTAGCAACTGGTTTTGATTCATATAATTTTGTCAATGTAGTGCTTTTACCAGAACCCGATGTACCGGTAATTATCACAACTCTTCTTTGAATTATTTCTGAAATAAGATTTTCCTCATTGATCTCGCTTTCACAGTTTTCTACTTCTTTTTCAAGCAAATCAATCTCTGACCTAAACTTAGCCAGAATCTTTCCCAAATTACCGATGGACCCAAATGAATCCATCCAAACAAGCTCTTCATTTTGCAATTTAAACCAGTGTACATTATTTCCTGGTATACTCAACATTTTGAATTCAGTTTCAGCTTCCGCTTCGCCTAAATATTTTACGTTCCTATGTTTCATAAGGGAATGTTTCTTAGATTCTTTTGCATGACTTACAATAAATGTTTCGTATCTACAACGTCGAATGATCCTTTTCGCTATGCGTGCTTGTATCCACATTGGTTTGAAAATCCGATCTACATAGAGACTCGGGTTATAAATTTCTACCAGAACAAACGAATCGCTTTTTATGTCCTTTACGGCGATTAAATAGCATGTTTTTTCACAATTAATCCTACAAAAGTTTTTTAAATCTTTGCTTTCGAAGCGGTCGTTTACCAAAAAAACTTTCTCTTGATGAGTTTTCCATTCGAAATCGTAAGCTATATTCATTAGAAACTCTGAATTGATCCATTTTTTTTCTAGCTTACTGTGGAAAAATTTTACTAAGCTCACTTCGTCATTAGGTTTCGAACGCACGATAAAAATATTGTTTAAACTTGTAGCATAAGAAATAAATGACTGAAAATCGATTTCTTGAAAAATATCTGCGTATGATCCCTCCAAATGGCTCGACCCTGAAATTTTGTTTCCAATAATAAGTTTCATCCCTTGAAGAATAGATGTGATTACCTCTGAACTGATAACTTTATCAAATAGGCCCTTTTGAATCAATTTTTCAAAAGAGGTCGCCTTCTCCTGGAAAAATACTTTCTTTTTTAGAATTAAGTTCTGAGAACTATTATCCAAATCAGTGAAAGTTAGACAAATATCATGTATGATGATGTACCTATAGCCTGTTAAATTGTATTTTTCTAATATACTACGAACATCTTCCATGACGTTTTGATGTGCAATGATTATAATTCTTTTAAGAGGTTTTTTATCCACCAGATCCGATATTGCGTCAAAGATTTTATTCATGTCTTGTTTTGTTGTCTTACAGGAGATTTCAATCATCAACCATTTATACCCTTCTACGTAAAAGACCTGGCTCATTTCATTTAATCGATTTCCGAAATATTGCAATTTTAAGACTAATAATTGATCACGAACTTTCCCATAATCATTTCCATAAAGTCTTTGAAAAACTTTTAGCATTCCTAAAAAAGTATTCTCTACAACGACGACAAACATTTTATTTTGATTATTTCGAAAAAAATTTAAAGCATCCTTGAAAAATATTAGTTGCTTTTTCAATTTTACAACTTCTCCTATACTTTCGTTTAAAGATTTAATTATACTTCTCGGGTTGAAAATGTTTTCACGGAGGAAATCGTTACATTTCTGTAAAATTACATTTGTGTAAAAACTCCAAAGATCTGGAACTTCTTGTAGTAACCACTCTTTTCCTTTTTCGTACTGAGCCAGGATTTGGGGAATACGGGCAATCAATTCAGAATCGTGATGAGAATCCTCATACTTATCAATTGCATCGAGTAAGATTTTGGAGGGATCTCCGGATACTTCTAATAATCGCTTTTTGAAGTCTTTGAAAAAACGTATGGTGTCACTATCTGATTTTGTATACGGATTGCAATCATTTTCAAACAACATTTGCATTGCCATATGAGTTAATTCGTGGGCAATAGTGCCTAATATTTCTTCTGTTTCTCCTATTTTCGAACCAGCAGCGATGTAAATTCTTCCTACTTTGTATATTGTTTCGCCTCGATTGCTATCTTTAGAGCTCCCAAAGCTGTTCATTTTCAAAAATTGTACTTTGTCGAAATCAAAAACGATATCCAAACACTCCGCATATTGTATCACTTTTAAGATTAGGGAAATTTCAGCGATTCCATTCAGTGCAGTATAATAGTTTAAGAGTTTCCCCGTCAAATTTTTGACAAATTTTTGAGATCTAGACCTCGATACCAAATAATGAATGTGAGGAAAAACGATTTCATCTAATTCGACTGGAAAGTACTCATTCATAACTTTTTGCAGTTCACCCTTTTCTTCAGGTTCAAGCTGATGTATTATATTTTTTTCCTCGTCCTTTCCGAATTCAGCCCCTATGGATTTTAAGTAAGCATAGATTTTAAATTTCTTATTTTTTAGAGCAACATATACTGCTGATTCATTTTTTACGTTTAAATAAAATTTTGAAATTTCATTATTTGTTTTGTGTTCCACATTTGGAAGTTCACTATTTTTGATAGCTTTGTACAAGTGATTTCGGTTTTCGACCAAATTTTTTATTCCTTTTGAGTCTTGGTCTTCGTTCAGCTCACTTAAATTAAACCCGGCAGGAAAAAAACAATCCGCTTTAAGTAGTACCAATAACATTTTGTAATTTTTTTTACTCCAAGCATGGTCAGCCGCTAGCTTCCCGTTGCCGTCGACTTCATTCAGTTTGACTCCGAAGTCAATAAAAAAGTTCGTAATATCAGCTTGGTCGTATTTCACAGCTTTCATTTTTTTTTGTCTTAATAGCATGTTTAGGAATTTAGGAATCATTTGAAATTCTTTTTCGAAATATAAAAACATGATTTTTTTAAGAGTAAATTTTTCACTGACAATATATTCCCAAAAACGTTCAGCGAAATAATATTCTTGAAATGTGACGTGAAAAAAATTGAAGGTTTCATAATTTTCGGATTGAACTAGTCCAATTGAAAGAAATATTTCCTTATCATCATGGTCATACGGTTTTAATACTTCACCTTTGTATATTAAAGACTCCGCAAGACTTTTATTATAATTTTCGGAATCTTTTTTCTCTCTTCTTTGCCGTGTTTTGTCCGATTTTATAACGCTTTTTTGAAAGTGATTCCAGTATTTTTTTTCAATGAAATTTTTATAGACGTCTAACAAATCTATCCCCAAATACGCGAAATCTAATTCGGCAAGAAAAGGGGGATCTTTTTCGGCCCAATTTTTGAAATATGCTACAGAACCTGACAGAACTAAATTTAGTTGTAACGGAGTGCCAGTAAATTTCCTAAACTTTCCTCTAAAAATCTCGTTAGTTTTTATCAGTAATTGATTTGTGAAATGAGCAATTTTGGAGTCAAAAATTTCATTGGTTACCTTACCTTTTAGAATTAAATTCAGATTGTCCTTTAAATAATTTGTTATGAACAATACTTGTGTTTTAATACTAAACGGTTGTATTTCAATGGCAAACGTATCCAATTCGCTTTCCAAATACTTTTTATGTTGCACACGTGAAGTGATCCAAATTTTGCAACGAGTTTCATTTTTTAGAAATTTTAATATGTTAATAACTGTTTTTCTGTCGTTTTCATCCATGAGTTCATCGAACCCATCAAAAGCGATTAATAGACATTTTGAAAATTTATTTTCAGGGGTTAAAGATTTTTCGAGTAAATTTGCGTCTAATTCATCATTCAACTTCGGATAAATTTTTTTAAAAAATTTAATAACAACCTCCAGATTTAGTTCGTTGTAGCTCATTGTCTCATTTACCGCATCCAAATGATCCTTCAAATTTACTCGAATTATCCAGTGACTATCTGCAATGGTTTTAGATTCGTACAATTTAGTTAAAGTAGTGCTTTTACCGGTGCCTGCGTTATCAGCAATAACCAAAATTTTTCCCCCAATGATATCTAAGTTAAATTCTTGTTCACTTGACTCCGCTTTACCCATCGCTGTTTCATTTTGATTCGTATCACTTCCAGATTCATCTCCCGATTCATCGTCCGTGTCATTCAACGAATCGATTTCTTCTACGTTATTCCTTTCCAGGATGTTTCTTAAATTGCTTGTTGAGCCGTATGAGTGAACCCAAAAATACCTATCATTTTCCAGTTTGAACCAGTGGACATTACTTCCTGGTTCACATAAAATTTTGAATTTTTTTTCAGCTTCTGCTTTGTCATGGCACTTTACGTTGCTGCATTCGTTAAAGATGCATTCCTGGGAAGCTTTATGGCTCAGAACAAATGTTTCGGACCTGCATTCTTGAACTAGAATTTTAAATTTATCTGCTTTTACTGACATTCTTTTAAAATTTCGTTCCACATAGAAATCTGGGTTGTAAAATTCCTGCAAAATAAACGAATCGGTCTTCAGATTTTTCACGTCAGTCAAATAAATTTTTTTGTCTGACTTAATTTTGCAAAATTTTCTGAAATCTTCGTTTTGAAATCCGTCGCTGACTAAATAAATTTTCGCTCGTAAATTATTGCTTTCAAAATGGTATGTTACTGTATCCATGAAAAATGGTGTACTTATCCATTCGTCTTTAAATTTATTCTTAAAATACTCCACTACTTTGCTATTTGGTTTCGAACGAACGATAAAAATATCTTTCGTGTCGGTGATATGACGCTTAAACGACTCAAAATCTAAATCTTCAAGGATATAAGTGTATGTCCCTTCCAAATTACTCAATCCCAAAATGTTGTTGCCGATGCAAAATTTCTTTTTTTTGAGTATATGTTCAATTATTTTTGCACTGATTAAGTCATACGATTCCGGGGCAGGAATTAACTTTTCTAAAGAAGTTGGCTTTCCTTGGAAAAATACTTTTTTTCTCAGAATTAGATTCTGCGAACTACTGTCCAAATCATCGAAATTTAAATGATTATCATGCATTTCTTCGGAGATATCTAATAAAAGAAATGACCCTAACGTTTTCCGTAAACATTGTGTCGCGTCTCCCTTCCCCACAAATATGACCTTTTTTTCTGGTTTTTGGTCTAAAACTTTTAAAACCATTTCGCAGACGTCTTCTAATTCTCTCTTCTTAGGAGGATGAGAAATTTCAATAATTAACCATTTCCATCCTTCCGCAAACAAAACCTCGCAGATTTCTTTGAGTTCGCTTAGAAAATTTTCACCTTTCAGGACTAAAAATTGATTATCGAAATTCGCGTAACCTTTCCCAAAAAGCCTTTGAAGGACTTTTAACAAGCCCAGCAGAGTACTCTCCACTTCAATTACAAAAATCTTCTTATCGTCGCTTTGAAATTTTGAAACGTCAGTGAAAAATACATTGCACTTTTTCAGTTTAACGATTTCCCCTACCCTTTCATTTATCGATTTAATCATACTTCTCGGCTTTAAAATTATGCTTTCACTTATAAAATTCTCACATATCGGAATAATAGTTTGTGTGTAAAAATTCCAAAGGTCCGGAATGTGTTTTTCTAACCAATCTCTTCCGTTTTCAATTTCAGCAAGAATTTGCGGCACACGTGAAATTAATTCCGAATCGTGATCAGCTTTTTCGTAGATTTTTATCGCATCCGATAATATTTTGGAGGGACCTTCTGACTCCTTTGGAATTCGAGTTTTGAAATCTTCAAAAAGACTCATGGCTGAATCGTCTAATTTCTTATATGGATCACAATCGTTTTCAAACAACATTTGCATCGCTATGTGCGTTAATTCATGAGCGATAGTACCTAATACTTTTTCTTTGCTTCTCTTTTTCAACCCCGCAGCAATATAAACTCTTCCGTTTTTATACTCCGTTAAGCCTCGATTGCAACTTTCTGAGCTTACGAAGGGGTACACTTTTGAGATCTCTTCGTTGTCAAAATCAAAAATGATATGCAAGTAATCCGCGTATTGCACAACTTTCAAAATGGGAGAAATCTCCAGAATATCATTCAGTTGGCTGTAATACTGTTTAAGTTTGCCTGATAAGTTCATCACCGATTTTTGAGATCTAGATTTCGAAATTAAATAGTAGATATGGGCATCGGGCGGTGCCGGAAAATACTTAACCATTGCGTGGTGCAGTAAAATATTTCCTTTGAAGTGATCCAGCTTTTTTTCTTCCCCATTGTTTCCGAATTCGGCGCCAATCGATTTTAAATAAGCATACACAGTAAATTGTTTATGTTCTAAAGCAACATAAGCTGCCGATTCGCTCCTCACGTTCAAGTATAGTTTTGAGTTTTGATTCAAAGTCAATTTTTGCACTTCCTCAACATTACCTTTTTTTATGGCTTCGTGCAACTTATTTCGTTCTTCGATCAATGTTTTTATTTCTTTACAGTCGCGATAATGATCTAGTTCAGTTAAATCAAGCTCTATAGGAGAGAAGGAATCTTCAAGGGTGTTGTCAATGGCGCTCACTTTCACCCTGCACTTTATCAAAAACTCTACGACAATACCTTTTTTGTATTGCATTGCGGATATTAGCATCTGATTGATGTTTTCTTCATTCCAATTCAGTAAGTGTTCTACCTGTTTCTGAAATTCCTGTACTTTTTCATCTTGAGATTGGTTGGTGATTGATGAAGTAATGTCGGCAATGAATGGCCATTCTCGAATTTTCGTTTCCAGGTCATTTAGTTTTGTCATTTCCGTCTCTTCGTCATCCCCCTCTTGCTCTTGCTCTTGCTCTTGCTCTTGCTCTTGCTCTTGCTCTTCCGCTTCCTCTTCCTCTTCCTCTTCCTCTTCCTCTTCCTCTTCCTCTTCCACTTCCTCTTCCTCTTCGCATATTTCATGATTGTTTGGTTGGTTCATTTTGTAACTATTAGAAGTAAAAGGCATAATTAAAGCATTCTTATAGATTGTAATTAAAAACACTATGTTCCGAAATACCAAGTGTTCGCATTTTCACCTTGCTTTTGTAAGACCTAAGGGAAACATTGCATATAAACACACTAGATAAACGAACACGGGGTATTATATTTCTTTTAAAATATAAGACAACCACTTAAAAATGGATCTAATAATTTGCCGATTTTTTACCCATAAAATTCTTTTAAAAAAAGAGTAAAAATTTTTTTTTCTCACAAAAATGAAAGATTGATATCCTTACCTTGATTTATAAGACCATGTTGATTAGAAATCCGAACAGAGATAACTGACAAGCAAAGTCGATTGCATTTTTTCCTTTAAGATAACGTTCAATATTAATCAATTATATCAATTCATTTGAAGCAGAATCGTACATGTAATCTCTTTATAAATATTTAAATGTAGCGAAATATTTATACGACGGATAAAATTTTTGAAATAATAAGTGAAAATTTTCCAAATTTTCCAAAAATAAAAAATTTTCCTTCTTGTTTTTGTAATCAAACGAAAAAGCAGTTTTGTAGAAGTGAGTTCGAAAGTTTCGAAAGGGATTCCCCGCAAAAAAAAATGTGTTTGATAAAAGTCATGATTTCATTTTTTAATGAAAGATTGATATTCTTACCTAGATTAGTATTGCCATGTTTATTCGGAGTCTGAACATAGATAACTGCACATTAAAATCGAATGTGTTTTCTCCTTCAAGCTAACGTTTAATACTTTTGAAGCAGGGGCATTAATACAATCTTCGATATCAATATTTTAAATATAAAGAGGAAATGTTTAGAGCACGGAAAACATTATTCAAAAGAAAAAAGATTCTATTTGTTGTAGCCTGCACTGCAATTATTAAAAGCGAGACTTACCTACTTGATTGATTTGTTGTTCGTCATAAAATTGCGAAAATAATTCTGTTTTTTAACATTTGAGATGTATTTCGGAAGGATGATCATATAATAAAGAGTCCATTTATTTATCTTTGATTAAACACTTTGTATGATTTAAAGAAATGCACAACAGAAATCTATTCCCTCCCTTCCGGTAATAAGCAAAATTGGGCTTGATTAAAATATAAGCGATTTTTGGAGACCTTTATCTGTCCAGTATCATATACATTTATAAAAAATTAATCAATTATTTTATTATTATTAATTTTTTTCTTTTTATTGTTTCAGGTGTAAGATCGAGAATGATAAAAACATATCCACTCACGATTATAGGAGATGGTTATCACCATCGTCAACGATTATCGCGATGATGTGCTGCTGATCGCCAGAACTGTGGTTCAAAATTGCTGTGTTCCTGCCCTTCCAGTTCCCAAGAGTGTTGCCTATTCTTATGATTTTAAAAGGTAAGCAAACAGTGTGCTCAGCAACGGTGACTGCCTATTAGCAAGTTATTTTTGGGCAGCTATATATGTCCAGTAAGTCTAAAGCTTTACTTAGCTTTAAGATCCGGAAATCTTTTATTCCTGTGTTATTTTTAGCTTTGACGGTTTCACGGCCCCTTGGATTTTGCTTCCCTGGTTAATTTCTTCTCCTAACTTATTCCTTTTTAGGAAATATTCGTCTTGTCATACGTTGTTTTTGAAACGTTGTCTTTTAAAGAAAAAAAAAAAAACTTTCTTTTTCTTAATTTTTTGAAAGATTTTTTCCTATGCTGTAGGTTTATGATTCAGAAACCTTTAGGTTCTGAAGAATCATTCAGCTAAAGAATCGAAAGCTGAGCTTTGCCGCTTAAAGTAAATGTTGACTTTTCGATTCGAATTTTAGAAAACACTTTTAGCCTAAGGGTTACAATTTGGTTTGGCTCCGAAATCCAGAAATTTCAGAACTCTTTTCGGGTTTGGTTTGGTTAGTTCAATTTGGCTAGTTTCGGTTCTATTTGGATCACTTGTCCTTAATTTGGTGTGATTGCCTTCCGTACCTACTCTGCAATGGAATGAGATTTTAATTGTTGAATACTTACCGGTCATGTGACGGCTTCAATGTTAGATTTTCGCCTATGACGGCCTCCGTCTTGTTTCATATAAAACAACAAGCCGACTTGGATCAATCCAAATAAGTAATACTTCCTATAAATGTAATAATAGCACATAATTTTAATTTAAACATAGTTTATATGATAAATGAATTAATTTCTACCAAAATATGAGACCTGGTAACGAATTAATCAGGCTTAGTAAATTGGTTTCTATAAATTTGTAAATATGAAAAAGGCCACTTTTTACTAATTTTCCATGAGAAGCAATCACTTTTTGGTTCTGATATTCAAGCTCTGGGGCTAAAAGACATCTCTAAAATTTATCAAAAGATTTTACCGAACGAATTTTTTTTTAATTTTTGCAAAAAAATTTCAAAATATAATTCAAAGAGAGTTTCCTTAAAAATTGGAAGAATGTCCAAGAAAAATTTTCCCTCAGAAAAATAGCTATGAATCTTGAGAATCTTGTAAAAAAAAATGTTTATGAATTTATGCAAAAATTTTTTAAAAAAATGGGGGAAATGAGCGGAATTAGTCCCAAGGATCAAAAAAAGCAAAACTACCGCCCGGCACTAAAAAATTACTTTTGATTTTTCGGCAAGTTTTTAAAATTTTAAAATGATTCTTAAAGGCCACTTAAGTATTATATCAGCATAATTTTAAAAATTTTTACTTTTCTCCCCCCAAGGCGAGAGAGGGGCTAGAAAAATATGGGTTAGGGTGTTCCTTATTTTAAATTTTGGCAATATTTTTTTGGAAATACTATTTTTTAATGCCTCAAAATTTAGAACCTTTAAAAACATAACTCTGAAAAATGTTTCGGGGTTTTGAAACAGACATCTAATTTCTTTTTTAATTAACAATAGTAATCTTCTAAATACTGTATTTTAAATATATTTTTTTCAATATCAAATATTGAATTGAAAATGATGAAGACAAAATATCCATATTAATCCGAAGAAAGGGATATTTCAGATTTAGAGACGATGTTGATATACGGTTGCACCAAAGGATACAGTCCGTGACTGCTCTTAAATTTGGTAATGTCCTCTATTTTGCTCGGCTGCAATTCAAAACAAGGGTACATAAGAATATGAAACGATTTAAATTTTAAAATAAATCCCTTACCGGTTTGTAAGGCGGAGGTCTGGATAAACCGTCCACGGATGACGACAAAAATTCTTCGTCGGGTTCCGGCAACGTTCCGGCACCACCCTCCAGGTGCGAGAGTACGTGAACCGACAATTTGTGCCTCCTCGGTGCGTCGTACTTAATGTATTCGTCGAAAAACTGCAGGAGTTCTTCTTTCGAGATTTTCCGGAGGTAGACGACTTCGATATCAGCCCTGTTGAAATTATATTGCTGAGAGGAAATTTCGCTCCAAAATCTATCGGTCATCACGCCTAATTTTTTAGGTTTTTCTAATCTAATAGCTGCAAGGGCTTCTTTGTGCCGCACGAATTCTTCTGATTCCATGCTTTGGATGAGATCTCTTATTTCGATCAAAAAGGCTTCGATTCTCTGATTCACGTAACTTGGATGCTTGTCGGATTGCACGATTATCCGGAGACCTTGCACGCAGTTGGAACGTCTAAAATTGCTGAACACCAAATAGCCCAACTGTTCTGTTGTTCGAAGGATATTGAAGCAGGGTTCGTTTAAAACTTGAACCAAAAGTTCCATCAGCATGTTATTTTCTGTTGACTGGCTGCAACACTGATAATAAGCTTCGGTGCAGGAGCTTTTGTGAAACTTATTTCCCATTTCATACATGAAATGGGAACCTGAAAAATTAAACCCAAACTATTAATAAAACTTAGGTCACGTTAAGAGTCTAAGTAAGGTATGGGAAATTAACTTTTAAAGACGTATTTCAGGGAGGGAAAAAATAAAAATTTAATGTTTTTGGCAAAATTAGGTTCTGCCTGTTTAAAATCGATTTCAAAGGGCAAATAGTGCTAAAAAATTATAATATAAGACAAAAGAGAAAAAAAAGTGTCAAAAATCTGACTGATTTCTAATTTCAAGCTTATTATTACAAGAAAGAACTTTAAGAACTAGTCCAGCCCCATGCCTTTTTTTTGCCCCCGCAAATAAAGCGACAGAACTTGAAAAAATATGAAAACAACAAAATCTTTTTTGCACCAATACGCAAAGTTAAAAATTTTAAATCTCCTATGCTTAAACCCATATTTTTTTAAATTTTTGTCGAGGAATTAATCAACAAAAAATATGGATTTTTCCTAATCCCTTGTCCCTATCCTTCAAAAAAAAAAAAATCCACAAATTACCTAGTCTCTTATCAAAACTTAAGCAAAAATGAAAAAATGAAAAAAGAATTTTCTTACCATCTACTAACTGTATTTCCCTATACCGTAATAACTGCTGGGGCAACAACGGTGTCAACGTGACCCTGGATTTAAGTCTCTCTTCCACGATTTCAACCAACGAGAGAGCTTTCTCTTTATCCACATTCCCGTGTATCAAACATTCCACGTGCAACTTGGACAGAAGCTGAGGAATAAACTCTTCCATGCGGTCGAGAGTCATTTCTTCCGTCACTTTTAATAGATCCTCCTTCGTCCAAGCTTGCTCCGATATTAGCAAAGACAGATAATATATGGCTTGCTGGTAAGGTTGCTCCATTTTGAAATTTTTCAAACTTCGAACGTAATCTTCTTTCAAAATGGCAAACCTTTGGGGATCGACTTTAAAGTTCGTCATCCTCTCTAAAACTTTGTCAAGTAAAACGTATTGTTTGTCGTTATACCCGCCCACAGCCAAAAGCAAACCGTATTTCGTCAAGGCGATTTCGTACCTGAGCCCCGCTAATTTCGCATTATAAGCATATTCGTTTAGGGAGTCCTTTAGGAGGGCAATGTACATGTAAGTTAAATCACAGTTTAAAGGATCTAGGCAAGCTAATGGACTGACAAATTCGAATTTCAAATTCGCTTTGGGTAACAAGAATTCGTCGTCCTGTTTGAACCAGACTCTCGACAGGAGGTTTTCTTGTATTACGGAAGGGTGAGGTGGCCCGCTCTAAAAAAAGAAAAATATATATATATATATAATATTATATATATATATAATATTATATATAATATGAGCAAGAAAGAAATAATTTCAAAAATGTTTTGAATGTTCTATGTGGCTCAAACTATATCGGACATCAAAAAGGTGTGCTCAATTTTTTTCGATAAAACTTCTCAAAAAAGCTTCGGGATAAGGTTTTGTTGTTAAAGGAAAGACTTAACACCAAAATTGGGTTGTTTAGTTTGATCTGCAAGATCCACAGAGCCCTAAAAATCCGAACCCTCTTCTAAAATAATTTTCGATTGTTATCAAGTTAAAAAAAATGTGAACCACCTTAACTTTCATAATCCTACCTTCTTCTCGTCCTTGAACAATATTTCAAAATTAGAGGCGATGAATTCGTTTTTGTCAGGCAATCTTAATTCATCACAAAATCCACATGATTCCCATTTTTGAATGGTGGACTCCGGAATTTTTTCGAGTTTATACTTGCTGCCGTACCAGGTTTCCGTTTCGTCTGCGATCGACTCGAATTTTTGCCCTACAACAGTCACTCTAAAATAAATTATAACAAATTCAGTTACAAAAATTTATATCTAAGCTTTTTTTGTTCGGTTTACCTGATTTTCGTAGGCATCAAACAATTTAAAACCATACCGATCAATTCGGGTTTCCATTCATCCAAAAAATACGGTCCGCTAAGAACCTCTTCCAACGGGTAACGATGTAAATTTTTAACAAGACCGTAAACGTAATCTACCGGGTTTTCCTTATCTTTGAACCTAAAACCGATTTGTTCGAGCTGCTGATATTCTTCGAATATCCATTTTTTCGGTCCTTCTTTCCTCAGCAATTTTATATACTGAAAAATCAGCGTAATAATTTCATCTACTTTTTCCATTCCCTCCTTCGTTAAATCAATAACAGTAATATTGAAAAAGGCGAAGCCTTTGGCTCCAGGTCGAGATTCCACAGCCAAATTGTTACACCAACCCCTCGACTTAAGGGCGGAAAGTATACTCCCTGGGCCTTTGTGTCCGCATAGACGACTAACGTAAATATCAGGCTTTAAAAGAAAAAAATTAAAATCAATTTCATGCTTTCCTTTGTTTTTTCTTTGGTACTTACACTTGATTTATAATAGTCACAAAGATCCGGTAACGGAAAAGAAATTTTTAAATTTCTAAGGTTTTTGACAGGAACGACATAGCCTTTTATCCCGAGTTGCTCTGGACCGAAAGGATGATCGTTCCATTCCGGTTTCTCCACATTTTTATTTGTGACGTCTGAGAAAAGTGAAACTGCCATTTTTTCTAAATCATCTAAACTTTCTTTTCCTAATATCGCTAAGGACATAATGTTTGACGAGTACCATATCTTGTGAAAATTTAAAAGTTCCTTTCTTACGTCAATCCCTTTTTCCTTCGGTGTCGTGACCAGCGTAGTTTTATTCCCGGTACCGAATTTTTTGTAAGGATGACCGTTTTTTGAAGTGGATCTCTGAAATTGAAACAGCCTCCAAGAATCGTTCGCTACGTTCTTCTCGTGTTCCGAATGAACCGCGTTTACTTCGCGTTTCGTAGCGCTGTCAGTGAATAAGGGACTTAAAAAAAATTGTGCAAATCTAAAAAAAAAGGTATAATTTTATTTATTTATTTTTTTTTTAAAACTTAAATGATCTGGAAAAAAATTAAAACATTAAGGAAAACTTATTTAAGGATTCTGTAACAAAATATATATAAGGCAAAAAGCCTTGCCACTTTGTAATATTCTCTTACCTATCTAATGCATCTGAGAGATGCTCTGGCATAACATCAAAATAATAAGTAGTGTGGTCTAAATATGTAGCTGCATTGCTTCCTCCTCCGTGTTCATTCAAAAATTTTCTATATTCATTTTCACAAGGGTATTTTTCTGTTCCCAGAAAAAGCATATGCTCACAAAAGTGAGCCAGTCCTGGTAATTCATCTGGGTCACTTAAACAACCTTTAAAAAAAATAATATTATTATCATTTACTAATTTAAAAACAAATATGTCACCCACCAATATGAACATCCAATGATGCAGCAGATTTATCAGTCTCTGGATCACTGATTAACAGGATTCTTAATTTATTATTCAACTCCAACGCTCTATACAAACGTGTGTCTACTGGTGATTTGATTACATTGTTTATACATTTTATACCATTTTCTCTTCTATCCCCCATCACTGCTTCTGATACTTTGGGTACACCAGAACAAAACAGTATATTATCAGTGGTGATATTGAAATGTACAATGATTTCAATTGAGAGTCAAGATTATAAGAATTTTAGTTATGCAATAAATTTTTGTGTTTTAAACAACTGATTCTTAAGGCGCTAGGAAAAATTTATTGGAATTAAATCTGTACATAAAACAGCAATCTGAAATAAAAAGGATTTTTTATTGTGACTTACCAAGAGGTAAGAGATAACTAGGGTGATTCGAAGTAAGGAACCATAATTGGAAAAGAGGAGGTTAAAAATATAAAGCTCTAAATCCATTTCTTAATTGAATATTAGGTTAAGCTTATAAGGGACTGTACAAGTATTACGTAAGCACGTTAGGGGGGGGAGAAGGGGTATTTAAAATGCTTATTTTTTTTTTGCAAGGAGAGGGGGGAGTGGTTGAGCTGGAAGTTAATTTTTAAATTTTTTGATGACAAAAATATTGGAAAATTTAGAAGAAAAATTGAGTCGTTTTTGTTAGCTATTTTTTTTCCCTATAGTTCCTAGCATTGAATTTTGCTGGTCATAACTAAAAATCAAACTAAAAAGGAAGAAAAATGAATGTACGGTGATTTTTTTTAAGTATAAAATTTTTATTTACGCGGTACTTAAAAAAAGGGGGGGGGTCGAGAATCTTACGTAATATTTAGGGGGGTTTGTCATTTGCTTATTTTACCTTACAAGGCAGGGGAGGGGTGAAAAAAGATAAATAAAATATCCCCGTAAATTAGACAAAAAAGTCTTTAAAGTTCTTTTCCTAAAAAAATTAAATTATATTCCTACCTCAGATAGTATCCTTGTATAGCAAATAACTTAACTGAGAGAATTTGAAAATTTCTTTATACAAAACTTAAGCAAGAGTGTATTGCCGTATCAGAAAGACTGATAGACTTGAATCCGTTAAATTCGTGCAAGGAAAAAACGACATTTTTGACTATACATGTAATCTTACGCACTTTGTACGGCGGATTACCTTATTATAAGGAAAATCTCGTTACAAGTGCAAGATAAGCAGTACTCCATTTGGAGTACAAATATCCAATGGTATGTCAGAGGAGGAAGGCAAAAGGAAAACCACCTTCTTGGGGAAATTCTTCCTCAAAAGTATCATTGCAGTTCCTTGAACACCACCTTATGGCCGGTGGCAAAACCTGTCTTTGGACAGAATGACCAACAACAACATGTAATCTTATCGTTTATATTCGAATTTCACTGTATAAGCTAATTTGGGTGCCCATAATAGTCATGAAACAGTCCTAATTAATTATACTAACTCATCGGGAATTGAATTAAAATGCTACAATCGCTTTGTTCATTTATTGTGTTTTCCTACTTCTTTTTAAATTTTTTCTTAAATATTAATTTTCCAAACGTCTTTTAGTGCTTTCCGGACCTATTATATTGTTGTTTAGTATATTCTTAAGGGTATAGAAAAACCCTAAATTATATAAGTAAACTCAACTCATTTCTTTTAACGTAAACTTAAAGTAAGATTTTTCCTTAAAGTTAGGGTCGGGTTACCCTATTTTTTTTTCTACACGAAAAAGCAGTTTTATAGAAGTGAGTTCGAAACTTTCCTGAAGGGATTCCCCGCAAAAAAAAAAAAAAAATTGTTTGATAAAAATCATGATTTCATTTTTGAAAGAAAGATTGATGTTTATTCGGAGTCTGAACAGAGATAAGTGCACATTAAAATCGAATGTGTTTTCTTCTTCAAGATAACGTTTAATACTTTTGAAGCAATATTTTAAATATAAAGAGGAAATGTTTAGAGCACGGAAAACATTCAAAAGAAAAAGATTCTATTTGTTGTAGCCTGCACTGCAATTATTAAGCCAAACTTACCTACTTGATTGATTTGTTGTTCGTCATAAAATAGCGAAAATAATTCTGTTTTTTAACATTAAAATGTATTTCGGAAGGATGATCATATATAATAAAGAATCCACTTATTTATCTATGATATTAAACACTTTGTGTCATTTAAAGAAATGCAGTAAAGAAATATATTTTTTGATTATTGCACTTAACATTAGCAAAAAAAAAGAAATATAGTTCAGGGTTTTCCTCAAGTGTATTTCTATAAAATATTAAGAAAAACAATTAGGCTATAACCGATCTTACCACTGAATGGCGGTTTTCGCGTTAAATATGGATTTTAGCTACCGTATATAAGTTTTACTAAGAAAGAAGCTGAATAGAAACAATTACGCCAGAGCCGAACTTTGCAATAGGCAAAATAGGCAACTGCCTAGGGCCGCACGTTTTTAGGAGGTCGCGCTTCTTTGAGGACCCGCGGATATGAAAGGGCAAGGTTGTTTTTTCACTTCTTAACTACACGTTCTAAAAACTTTGTTGCAAAAATGATTTTTTTTTTTTTTTTTAGCTTTAAAAAACCGTACCGGGCCGTAATTTTTGTTAAATATAAATAAATAAAGGTACAAAGATAAAGGAGAAGGATTTATGCAAGACCGAACCTGAAGTAAGAATTCATGCCAAACATTCCCTAAACTCATTCCACCACATAAAGCTTTTCATCATTTTGTAATGTCCGCGAGCCCCAAACCGTAATTTTTAGCCTTTTCCCATCCCTTTTCCCTGCAAAATTAAAAAGGCTGCTAGATTAACTGCTAGATCTTTCTGATTGACATGCTGTTCTGTTGTGGCTAGTTTTGGTCCGCCTGAGGAATAGATCCTCATACTCTCTGATTTCGGAGAGCGTTCCCCTATCCGCCACCTGGGGAGGCGCCCGATGGGGGACTAGCCGAAAACCCCACACGGGTTGGGGGGAAAACTCGGAGACCGCGCCCGACCGAGTTGTCCCCCCAAGCCAGCTTCCAAGGATCACATCCTCCTAACGCCACAAGTCACCAACCCCGTACGGATCGACATAAAAATGACGTCCTTTTCACATCGATCCGCACGACATTGGATCCGCATGACATACGGAGGACTTTACTCCTCTAGCTGACGACTTAAAACTAATACAATACCTATAACTAATACAATAACTAAAACTAATACAGTAACTAAAGCTAATAAAATTAATACAACTAAGCTTAAACTAAATATGATTTAAGATTGTACGAATGTACAATGTACGGCATTGGACGTTCATACAATTTACAATACCAAACATTACAGACAAGATTGTCGAGATACTATTCGACAACCTTTACACGAAAAATGAATTCGATTTTTTTTTTTAAATGTCGTTTAACCGCTTTTTAAAAAAAATGGTAATCGACAGCTTCTGCAAGCTATAATAGGCTGCCTTTTAAAGTCCCGTTTTGTTTTATTTAATTTTAATTTTTTTTTTTTTTATTTAAAAAAATGTAGGAGAGGAATAGAAATAAAAAGAAAAATAATAATAAAAAAGTAATAGAAAAAATTGGAAATAAGAAAAAGAAGAGAAGGTAAAAACCTCATAACCCAAATCCATGCCAAACCATACCCATACCATACCATACCACATCCATACATACCTATACCATAGCTATGCCCAAACCCATTGCCCAAACTCAAACCTCCTTGTTGAAGCTTTTGGACTGCGTTGCGGCTGTGACGATTCCTCTGGTTGCGATGATTCCTCTGACTGCTACTGTGAAAACTGAAACAAAAAAAAAAAAAAAAAAAGACGATTAAAAAAGGGGGGGGGGTTGGAGACCCTCACAATGGAGATTATCTCCCGCGGTATGATTGAAATAAAAAAATTAATTATTTTAAATTGTAATGTTATTATTATTATTACTATTTTTGTTTTTAAATTAATAGTTTGAGATTATAAAAAAAATGCAAAAATGCAAAAAAATTTCGGATTTCCAGGCGTAAAAGGTTAAGACCTTCCGCATTGGCCCGGCGGTCTAGGGAACCATGCCATCAGAGCTCGCCGGAGACCTATCGGCTTTAACTCTACATATGTACAGTTAAGGCTTGCGGTGCGCCAATAACCTCGGACACCCAGTCATCCGAAATGAAACCCTGGAGACTCTCACTATGGAGCTTATCTCCCGCGCCATGCATGTTCGAATCGAATAGAATATACAGCCTAATAAAACTCTGCAGCTCCAAGAGAGGAGCTGACTCCTAACGTAAAGATTTGCGGGGGAACTTAACACTAAACCCTTAACACTAATACCACAAGGCCAGTCGCTGGGTCGATACCTAGGCCTTCTACGATGGGAGACCAAACCTCCTGGTTTGCCTCCAAGCCGGACCGATAATAGTAAATTTTAAAAAAAAAAAAAAAAAAATTATAAACCGTATTTTAAATTTAATAATTAAATTATTTTTAAAGAAATGAAATAAAAACCGAACACTATTTTATTTAAATTAAATAAAGCCCGAGCTAAAAAAATTATTTATTAAAATTAAAAAAAAAAAAAAAAAAAAAAAATGCACTCCCGGACACCGGCGAAAAGAACCGATCCGACCCTTTCGGACGTAGGAATCGGAATGAGACACTCCCGAAAAACACTTGGCGCCGATTGGTCTGCGCATGCGTCTTGATGACGTGAGCAGATTTCCAAAATGGCGGTTGAAACATTTTTAGTGTGTTTTTGTGTGAATTTAACATTTAACTGTATTTTTCCTGTTCTTTTTTGAATTTTTTCAATTAAAAGAAATGCAATTTCAATTTGTGGTGAAAAATTGACTCTAATTTCGAAAATCATACAGCTTTTTTCTACAGAATAAGCTTATTACAGAAGAGAAGAGTTTTGGAGAGCTGTGGAGTTACGTGGTCTTTGTTGTAATTTTGGCTATAAAGAATAATGGAATTATTTTTCATTTAAATTGTGAGAAAGTTCTTTCGATCCGATAGTCACTGTCGAATGATACGGTGCCAGAGCCGAACTTTTCAGTATGCAAAATAGGCAACTGACCAGGGCCGCACGTTTTTAGGGGGTCGCACGTCCTTGAGGACCCGCGGATATGAGATGGCAAGACAGTTTTTTCATTTCTTAACAGTTTCTAAAAACTTTGTTGCAAAAATGGATTTTTTTTTTCATACAAAAAAATGTTTATATGCAAATGTCCAATATCCTGCTATAAATCCAAATCGCCTGCATTGTTATTCAGAACTACTGAGACGTGCCGTTCAAAAAAAAGAAAAAAACACTAACAAATTTTAGCTTTTTTTCCGTTTGTTAAAATTATGAATAAAAAAAGGCTATTATGATGCGGTGGCATTAACCTTATTACCCAGGCTAATTTCTGTACCTGCCATTGAAAAAGTAAATCAGAACAAGCGGCCATATTTTTACTAATTATTCGAATTTACTTTAAACCGAAGGGAAAAAAGTCGAATCGTACAAAACTAAAACAAAATTTTCTGCGAAAATTACTAAAAGATAAATATATTATATTTAGTGTATTAAGGGAGGGAGGTTTTGGGGGGCCGCATCGAGACGGTTGCCTAGGGCCTCATTAATGTTAAATTCGGCTCTGAATTACGCGGAAGAATGATTTAGTTTAGACTTTAGATACCTATGGATTTTTTTTCCAAACTCCCATCCGGGGCTTCGCCCTCTGCACCCCTTGATATTTTTCGGGATTCCAAATAAAAAAAGCTCTTTAAACACCAAAATTGGATTCCAGGGATGAAGCCGCTAATTGAAGGTCATATGGTCCAGCTGTTTGGGAACTTTGCCCCCAACTGATCTTTAAGTAGATAAACTACATAATAACTTTCTTTTGTAATTGTTCAGTTTAGTTTAACTCCCTAAACCAATTAGTCAGTATTAACTTTGTTAGCTAAATTTCGCTTTATCTGCGTTCTCATTTTTCAAACAAATTGCACGAGAACAATGACTATGTACTAAGATTTGCCAGATCATTTTTATGAATTTCGTCCGTCGGATGACAGCAGAGTAGAGTGTACTCTACTGTCAGTAGAGCTTCTGAATGCTTTACTGAAGTCACAAACAATTAAACGGAAAAAAAAGTTCGGTTCCTTTTACTCAATGTTGAGTTGGGTCCTGTACCATCTAAACATTCGAGTTGATAATATGGAAAATTTAGTAATGATTTCTAGGCGTTAGTAATGGTTACTAACTCTTAGTAGCAATTGCCTCATTTTCACGAGGGGGAAAGGGGGCGGACTTAATTTTTGAGGTCATCCATGAAATTCACGTAAGCATTTTTCTTGCGGTTTTTGATTCCCTTCTTACCGGCAACAAGAAAAATTGGGCTTTAAAATGTAGGCTTAAGATTTTTGGAGATCTTTGTCTGTCAAGTGTCATTCACATTTATAATAGGTTTATCAATTATTTATATTATTATTAATTTTTTTTCTTTTTGTTGTTTCAGATGTAAGATCGAGAAGGATGAAAAAATATCTACTCACGATTATAGGAGATGGGTACATCCTTCGTCATGGATTTTCGCGATGATGTGCTGCTGATCGCCAGAACTGTGGTTCAAAATAGCTGTGTTCCTGGTCTTCCAGTTCCAAGAGTGTTGCCTATTCTTATGATTTTAAAAGGTAAGCAAACAGTGTGACTCAACAAGGGTGACTGTCAGTCATCAAATTTTCTTAAGCAGCTATATATGTCCAGTGGGTATAAAGCTTTACGTAGCTTTAAGACCCGAAAATCGTTTATGACCGTTAAATTCTAGGGTCATTTTAAGCTATGACGGTTTAATGGTTTAATGGCCTTTATGGATTTTGCTTCCCTGGTTAATCTCTTTTCCTTACTTATTCCTTTTTAGAAGATATCCGTCTTTTCATACGTTGTCTTTGAAACCCCTGAAAGGTATGGAATTTTTTTTTTATTGAGAGGTAATGGGATTTAGAAGGTTATGAAACATATGTTTGGGTTGACCTTCTATATGTTTGGGTTGAACTTAAATCCACATTTTGCTTCTACGATTTTATATAAAAAAGTTTCAGGTTTAGATTTTGATCCTATGCGCTAATAAAACCGATTTCAAATTCAGATAAAAAAAAAAATTTTTTTTTCTAATTTTTTGAGAGCTTTTTTTCTAGGCTGTAGGTTTAGGATTCAGAAACCTTTAGAATTCTGAGGGATTATTTAACAGAATCGGAAGCTGAGATTTGCCGCCCAAAATAAATGTTAACTTTTTGATTCGAATTTTTGAAAGTGGTTTAACGGAATCCGGGTTCCAGTTTGATTTGGCTTCGAAGTCCAGAAATTTCAAAAATCTTTTCGGGTTTGGTTTAATTAGTTTAATTTGGCCAGTTTCAAAAAAAAAAAAAATTCTGTTAGGATCAACACTTCTCGTTAATTTGGTTTGATTGTCTTCCGTGCATACTCTGCAATAGAATGAGATTTTGGATGTTGAATACCTATAGATCACGTGACGGCTTCCAAGTTGGATTTTCGCCTATGACTGCCTCCGTCTTGTTTCACATAAAACAACAAGCCGACTTTGATCAATCCAAATAAGTAATACTTGCTATAAATGTAATAATAGCACAGAATTTTAATTTAAACATAGCCAATATGATGAATAAATGAATTTCTATCAAAATATGAGACCAGGTAACGAGTTAATCAGGCTTAATAAATTGGTTTCTAGGCCTACCAATTTGTAAATATCAAAATGGTCACTTTTTACTAATTCTCCATGAGAAGCAATCACTTTTTGGTTCTGATATTCAAGCTCTGGGGCTAAAAGACATATCTGAAATTCATCAAAAGATTTTTATCGAACAATTTTTTTTTAAATTTTTGCAAAAGAATTTCAAAATATAATTCAAAGAGAGTCCCCTTAAAAATTCAAAGAATGTCCCAAGAAAAATTTTCCTCGAGAGATTGTTCGTCGAGTGCGGGTCGGTAGCTTAATGGTAGAGCACCCGTCCGGCAAACGGTAGATGTGGGTTCGTTTCCCATTCGGCTCAAGTACCCGACGAAATTTTTTCTCTCAATGTTGTTTGTTTGTCCATAAAAGTTAAGGACTTTAGAGATTTCGGCTTTTATAATATTATAAAAAAAGGCGATAGTTTTCCTCTTAAAAAAAAAAAAAAAAAAAAAAAAAAAATTTTCCTGCTGAAAAAATAGTCATGAATCTTGAGAATCTTGTAAAAATAAAATGTTTATGAATTTATGCAAAAATTAAAAAAAAAAAATGGGGGGGATGAGCAGAATTAGTCCCAAGGACCAAGAAAAGTAAAACTACAGCCACTAAAAAATTACTTTTGACTTTTCGGCAAAAATTTTAAAAATTTTAAAATGATTCTTAAAGGCCACTTAAGTATTATAATTTTGGAAACTTTTACTTTCCTCCCCCATAAGGGGAAAGAGGGGGTTAGAAAAATATGGGTTAGGGTGTTCCTTATTTTGGATTTTGACAACTTTTGGATCTGAAAATTTTTATAATTGGTGCTTTCTGGGACAATGATAAACCCTCATTTTACTTTAAATTTTCGGAGCAACGGAAAAACTATGCCGACCTGAGCTCAAAGTTAGGACAAATCCCATAAAAGCGAAAAAATTGATTTTTTTGAAATTTTTTTGATTGAAAAATGTTTTTGCTCTTCTGGGATATTTCCTGACTTTAAACTTAAGTCGCCAAGTTTTCCGTTGCCCAAAAAATCTAAAGAAAAAAATGAGGGTTTACTAGCGTCTCAGGGAGCATTGATTTGAGGGGGGGGGGGGTATACATTTTCAAATTCGAAAGTTGCCTAAACAAGGAACACCCTAACATGGGTCTTCTGTTATCAAAAAGATATGTTTCAGCATTTTGCTGATGCAGTATTTGAATGACTCCTTATCCCAACAATAAGTTCAGCACACCAAAACATTCGGGATTTTCGATTTTTTAAAAATATTTTATTTTGAATCCCTAAAGTTGAGCATTAGAGTCAATAAATACTTTGCGAATATTTATATTTATATTTATATTTAATTTAATTATCAGCCTTTCTGTCGCCAATTAAAATAGGACCAAGCTTAATTGAGCTGGGTATAACTATTGGCTTTTTTGGTTAAGAAACAAAACGATTTGTATCTTTAAAAAAATTTATTAAAATATTTGGACCAGATAAATTTAATATTCTTTCTTATGGACTCTCTTCATATGCAAAGCGATATCTTTTTGAGTACTAAACCCTTTTTTGCAATTGTCACACTTGTACAACATTTTTACATCATGAGTCCTGAGCATTAAATTATTATTTAATAAAAATACTCCTTCCTTAATGCAGCAACTGCCGAAATCACATCGACTCTATACAATTCATCAAAAAAAAATAAAAACCAGTCCGGCGAATATTGATTTAAAGCAACTAAATCATTTTTTAATTTTTCCATGTCGTATATGACCCGACAAAAATTAATATTCAAGTTAATATGAATGCCAAGCTTCCAAAATGGAAATGAAAACGGCTATTTTCATCTATAAATTCACTTTCATTTCTTTCGCTTAAGTATTCACTTTCACTTATAAATTCACTTAAGCATTTTTCTTGTTGTTTTTTTATCCCTCCTCCATCCCGGTAATCGGCACAGACCCCATTTTATTTAAAATATAAGCTTAAGATTTTTTAAGATCCTTGTCTGTTATGTGTCATACAGATCTATAAATAAGATTATCATTTTTTTTTCTTTTTATTGTTTCAGATATTAAGATCGAGATGGATGAAAAAAAATTGCAAAAACGTCGATGAGGTCACACAAAAAGTGGGACCTGTGGGAAAAAAAGGAACGCGAATGGAATTTACGACGGCAGATATTAGCTCCCGGTGCTTACAGGAAATAGCTGCCAGGATTGTTGCCTGTCCTCATGATTTAAAAGGTAAGCAAATAGTGCGGGCCGAAAATGGCGGCAGGCCATCAACACGCTTTTTTGAGCTGCTAGAGATTGCAGCAAGTCTATTTTTCAGTTCTTATCTTTCTTGCTGGGTAAACGTCCTTTGCTGTATGCTTGTAAAGTGAAAATCGAATTAGTTCGATTATAGCTACATTCCGTGACAGAGTTAAAGGATTCATGCATTTTTAAACCTTCTTTTTTTTTCTTGTATCGTATGATTCATTAATCAGCCGATTGAGGTACAGCAGATGATTAAGGCTGGAAGAAATTTAAGATCATAGTGAACGTTTTTGCTGTTCTTTTATTGAATCTAATTTTATAAATAGGATTAGGCTTATAAAAAGTTTAACAATTTTAAAAAATTAATTTCTAAACCCTGAAGCAGAATTCTTAATTAAATTTTTTATTTAAATTAGGCTCCTTAACGAACCTACTAAAATCTCAAAAACATGTTAAAGAGACATTTAATTTAAATCAAAAATTAAATACAATAATGGACGAAGCCCTAAATATTACAATTTAAGAATTGATAATACTTTATAAGTCTATTACTAAGTTTAATACATTAATGAATTACATTCTCTATGCAAGAAAGCAGTATTCGGTGATTGCCTTTGTTGCCTATATTGATTATATTGCTTAAAATTGTTGTGGTAATGTCTGATTAATTTACTGTGTACTTAACTCCGAACCAGTTTAGGCGATCTGATTTAAAATGAAATACAATGTCGGACATAACCCTCAATATTTTTTAGCTAGTGCTTTTTTAGCTAAAGCTTTTCTTTTGCTTCCAAAACATATTTTCGACTTGGCGACGCCATTTTGATGCCGCCAAGTCTAGACCCTATATAAAAAGAGACTGGCCAATTCACCGAAAAATGATTGGATCGCTTTTTAGAAGCCATAATGAATCGCCATATTGGAAATGGAATGAAAATTAAGAGTTCTCAGTTTTACCAATATCTGAAATTGAAATATTTGACTTCAGTTTTTTATTCGATTTGATTTTGTTTGAGAAAAGCCTTCTGGAAGTGCCAAAACCCAGACGGCTTTACTTGGAAAATAGCGATTTTTCTTCTGCTGAATCAACTGTATTGTAAACTGCCTTATTGAATAATATGGCGTCAATTTAAATTTGCCAGTCTCTTTTTGTAAACAGACTCTAGCAAAGTCGAAATTCGTCCTAGTATGTGATATGTCTGGATAGTTCAAAAGACTTTTAAGAGGAATTGTTTAGTTTTCTTTAGGCATTCTCAGGAAATTTGTTTTCCTATTGTATGTCCACTTTCATTACTTCTTTTGCGATAAATAAATTTTTTTCCAATACGAAGGGATAACTTTATTCCCTCACACATCTTCTCCCAAATAAACCCTGACTGACCACTCTTCCCAGTTTCCTCTTATGTGTTACCGTTAAAAGCTGCTTAATTTTTTAACTCAATTTTTTCTTCGACAAATTCAGTTATTAGATCATCCCGGAATATATGGATCTCTACATCGTTGTCTTCGTCGTCTTCGTAAATGTAATCTTCTTCCCATTCAAAAGCAGTTTGGCCAAAATTATTTCTCTCCATGACGAAAGTCTTTAGGTCCTCTCCGATAAAACACTTTTCCGCATTTTGTAATAGTAATTTTACAGCCTCTACAGTTCGTGATTTAGCAGCAACATGAAGGGCAGTATTACCATATTTATCTTTCATCATAAAGAATTGACGTTGTTCTTCTGGAGTAAAAAGCTTTTCGGTTTTCTTTAAGAGTGAATACATAAAATTCGCAATAATTTTCCATTTCATCCAATTATTCCTCAGACTAAATTTAAAGTTAAGGGAACCATGCTTGAAATAATAACCAGCATTACTATCGGATCCGACACTATGGACAGCCAAATGAAGAACGGTTTTTTTGCTTGCATCCGTCATCATTAAGAATTTTTTTAGCATTTCTGGCTCAAATATCCTGTTGGCTTCGTTTATGATAAAATAGGCTACATCGTATTTTCGAGAAGTAACCGCCAATTGTAAGATACTTTTCATTTCGCCGTCTTTCAACATGAAGGCTTGTTGAAAATTTTGTTTCAGCATTTTTTCCGCTTGATGAAAAACTAATTTTATTTCATCCATTTCTTTAATCATTATGGCATTGTGAAGTGGAGTGGCGTCTATAATCCTATCTGTACCAAAACCTCTTACAATTCTAGTGGAAAACTTTGACGTAAATAGTTGGTCCTGTGCTTCCGGCGTCAATATTGTTTCCAGCTTTTCTAATAAAAAAGTCACGGTTTCATGGTTGACATGCTCAGAGGTAAGAATATCATGAATATTGTTTCTGTTTTCCATCATCATCATAAGGATTTCCCGTTCTTTTTCGATGGGAAGTGCCTTTTCCGTATATATTAATAATTGATGCAGTCCACCTTGTTCTAAAAATTTATGCAATTCATTTGAACCATTTGATAGTAATTTATGCCATATTTCCATTATTAATACTTCTAGATCGCCTGGCTTTAACATTTCTTTGCTTATTTCGAGTAAAAATGAAGGTTCACCACCCCTTTTCGTGATATATGATTGAGGAAAAGTGCCTCCGAAATTATCTTTTAGGAGTAAAAACTCGCGCATCTGTTCGGAAGTCAATACATCTTTCGTTTTTTCTATTAATTTTGACAACAGTTTTACTTTATCTGCAGGGCGATATTGAAGTGAAACCAGATGAAGCGAAACCAGATGAAGCAAGCTTTGATTGGCAATATTCGTCATCGTTAAGAGTTTTCGAATTTCCTCGGTCGATAGTATTTTCTCCATTTTTATAAGCAGCAATTGTAGAACGTTTACGTTTTCAGGATGGGGATTCTTGATGGCCGTGTGGAGAAGTGTGTTTCCAGAGTTATCTTTTTTTAAGAATAATTCAGTTTGATCTTCTTTCGACAATATTTTTTCCGCCTTTTCAAAAAAGAAGGTCAAAAGTTCTTCTCGATTTTTCTCAGCTGCCAAATGGAAACAAGTCCGGCCATCCTGTGTTGCTTTCATGAAAAATTCACGTTTTTCTTCATTAAAATTTTCCTCCATTTGGTCGAATATGAATTTTGTGACTCTGTCATCTTGATTACTAATTGTGGTTAAAATTACGTTGTTATTGAATAATTGAGCGTGAAAATGGTTGCTTGCAGATAATATCTCATTTTTCGTAACTAGTGACTTAATGAGTTCCATTGGCATTACTTCAAATAAGACCAACGTGTTTGAACAATCGTTCATAGTAAAAAATTCCAATATTTTTTCCGGGTCTAATAATCGATGTATTTTTTCGATTAAAAGTTCGATAATTTCGACATTTGCCTTAGAAGACACAGCGTGTTCCAGAAAGGTTGTAGAATTCATGTCATCACTCGTCGTCATCATTAATTCGCATTGGTTCTCTGCATATAAAAATTCTTCAATTTTATCGAATAGTAGTTTCAAAAATTCCGTCGTTCCGTTATGGACAGCATCATGAAGACAAGTACTGTTTTCCGTCGTTTTCATTAAAAAAAGGCGATTTATTTCATCAACTCTTAATTTGCTTACTATGAAGCTGACCATTTTTGAATCGTTATAAAAACAAGCTGTATGTAATATTGTTTCACCAGTTTCATCAGTAGTCATCAGCCATAGCGACCAATCTTCATTGGACATTATGGTTTCTCCTTTTTCATATAAAACTATTAAGGACTCAGTATTGTCTTGGTTGTATGGCACTACTTGAAAAGTTTGATTGATATCATATATGATCATGAATTGCAGGAAATTTTCTTTGCTAAGTATTTCCTCTCCTTTTTCAATTAATAGTTTTACTACATCGACGTGATTTTCCTCAACTGCAGCATATAGAGCTGTCAGGCCCGTATCATCTTCTGCCAGCATGTATTCAGCCTGTTTTTCTACATCTGGAATTCTTTGAATTTCACTCAGAATTAGCTTGACAATTTCCGAATTTCCATCCCTAGCAGCGTCTTGAAGAATTGTGACTTGCCCATCATTTATCGACGTTACTAATTCATAGTCTTCTTCTGGTCCCATAATATCTTTGCATTTATCCACAAATAATCTCATAAATCTCGAATCTTTTAAAGTAGCGGTAAGTGAAAGATTTTGCGTATTAAAAATTTGTTTCCGTTCTTCTTCACTTAAGAACTCTATTCCCATATTTAAGAAGAAAGTCAGGAATGCAAACGAATCATTCGATCCGTCTATGTCTAGAAAGAGATCTTGTGCAGTGTTTACTTTGCTTAAAAAGATGGGAATCTCATTTTCCGAAAACGACTCCTCAATGATTTTCAAGAACACTTTATTTATTAATTTCCAATGGTGCATTTTAGTCGCAACATGAATGCTTTGCTCGAGCAAAGCTTTATAATAAACATTTTCCCATTTTTTTGTTGAAAAATCTTTGGAAATGTTCCACAACGTTGTGCAGTATTCCGATTCTCCCCCAACAACAGCAGCATGGAAAAGTGTTCGGTTTAAAATATTTGTAACGTTAAAGGAAGTTTTCTGGAAGTGAATCCAACAAATAAGTTTCAGTATATTTACAAGACCTTCTTGAGCGGTAACAGCCAATGCCGAGTCCCATGAAGTGTACGGTTGCAGAACGTCTGCTGAAAGTAAGCTCTGCAATTCTTCTAGTTTATTTTCCGAAGGTTTTTCATTTATTCTCAAATTTAAAAAGGTACGAATTATTTGGAATTTTGGTTTTATCAATATTTCTTTAAATAAAAACAGCATTTTTTCAAAGGGAAATGTATCTTTGAAAATATATTGCGCAAATGATTGAGCGAAATAATATTCTCGAAAAGTGAAATGAATAAATTCATCATTTTCATTGTTTTGGGATTGGATTAATCCAACTAATAAAATAATTTCTTTAGCACCACCTTCAGGCTTATGTATGTCACTTTTATATATCAAAGATTCAGCTAGATTTTTGCTGTAATTTTCGGATAACTTTTCATCTTGCTTCTGTCGCGCCTTTTCGATTACATCGACTTTTCTGAAGTATACACGGTATTTTTCTTTAATGAAATTTTCGTATATGGTCAGAACATTATTACCCAAAGAAGCGAAATTTAATGCTTCTTCTTTATTTGACCAGCTCTTGAAATAATCGAAACAGTTGTGCAGAATCAAGTTTAATTGCAACGGAATGCCTATAAAATGGATCATACTTTCCGGGAAAATCGTTCTCATTTGTAACACCAATCCTTCCGAAAAAACCGAAATTTTCGAGTCATTTTTATCATCAAAAATTTCGCAGAATGAGTCCTTTCGTAAGATTAAATGAAGGCGATCCTTCAAAAATTGTTTTATAAATAATTTTTGAGTTTTGACATTAAACGGCTGGAAATCAACTGCAAAATTTTCCAATTCCATTTCTAACTCGTATTTATGTTGCACACGAGTTGTGATCCAAATTTTGCAGAAGGTTTCATTTTTTAAAAACTTAAACATTTCCTTTACATTTTGTCTGTCGTCAAAATCCAACATTTCATCGAATCCATCAAAAGCGAGTAGCAGACATTTTGAAAATTTATTCTCGGTGGTTAATGCTATTTTCAGAAGATTTTCGTTCAATTCAGTGTTTAAATCCGAGTTGAGTTTCTGTAAGAACCGGATGAAGTTTTCTAGATTTAGTGCGTTTGGACCAGATTCTTCTTTTATGGTCTTTATATGATTCCTTAGATTTATTCGAATTATCCAGTGCTTATCCGCAATCGGTTTTGCTTCGTATAATGCAGTTAACGTAGTTGTTTTACCGTTGCCTGGATTGTCGGCGATGAGCAAAATTCTTTTCTGAATCAATTCCGAAATAAAATCATCTTCAGTCAATTCAGTATCTATATCTTCCATTTCCATTTCTTCATCGTCCGAAGAATCATCGTATTCTGCGGGAGCAGTGTTTCCATTTCGCACACGCTTTCCACTTCGCCAAAAGACCTTCTCTAAGGATTTTTTGTTTTCTTCTTTTATCTTGTCGATAGCTTTTCCTAATTCCGTTAAAGACCCGTATGAATCTTTCCAGAAAAACCTACGATTTTCAAATTTGAACCAATGAACATTTTTGCCTGGTTTACTCAGCTTTTTGAAATTTTTTTCGGCTTCCGCTTCGTCAAGACATTGCGCATTGGAATATTCCTCGGGGAAATATTTTTTCGGTTTTGACACATTGCTGAAAACAAATGTTTCGGAGCGGCAATCTCTGATTAAACGTTTGGCATCACCAGCTTTTATAGATTTTATTTTAACATTCCTTTTCAAGTAGAATTTCGGGTTATAAAATTCTTGCAAAGTAAACGAATTCGTCTCTAAATCTGGGTTGACGATCAGATAACATGGTTCCCGCGGATTGATTTGGCAGAAATTTTTGAAATGTTTCCTTTCAAAACGATTATTGACTAAAATAATTTTTTCTGTCGAACTTTTATTTTTACGAACTTTCATTTCAACATCATACGTTGAATTTGTTTGGAATTCGATATTAATCCATTTTTTCCCAACATTGTTATTAAAATATTCCACTACTTCAGCACTTTTTTCTGTACGGATTATAAAATTTTCTTTCGCTTTCGAATCTCGAACATGACGAATAAAAACTTCAAAATCCATGGTTTCCATTACATCACCATAAGGCCCTTCCAAACTGCTCAGTCCCAGAATTTTATTGCCGACGTTAACTTTCTCACCTACTAGAAGGGACTCTATTATTTCTGCATTGATAAAATTGTATAATTCTGAATTATGAAGGAGTTTGTTCAATGCAATCGGTTTACCTTGGAAAGTCACCTTTTTTTTTAAAATTTGTTCCTGAGAATTATGATCTAAATCTTTAAAACTTAAATGATCATCTGGTATTTCATCGCAAGAATGCAGCAATTCGAGTTCTCCGAACTCTTCTAATGTATCACGTAAACATTTCATGACGTTTCGAAGAGCAACGAATATCAATTTTTTATACGGTTTGACTGTTAAAAGTTCCGAAATTTGTCCAAATATTTTGGCCAAATCGTCTTCAGTCGGGGTTTGAGAAACTTCAATTACCAACCAGTCGCATCCTTCAGCAATGAATGCCTGACAGATTTCTTCTAACTGACGTACGAAATTTTCAAATTTCAAGACTAAAAACTGACTATGGAAATTCACATAAGCTTTCCCGTAAAGGCTTTGAAGGACTTTTATCAATCCAAGCAAGGTGCTCTCAACTTTAACTACGAAAATTTTATTATCATTGTATTGAAAGTGATTGAAAGCGTTATCGAAAAATGCATTGCACTTTTTCAATTTCGACATTTCCCCTATGCTTTCGTTGATCGATTTAATCATACTTTTTGGTTTTAGAATCACGCTTTCATGGATGAACTTTTCACATTTTGGAACGATTTTTTCTTTGTAAAAATTTAAAAGCTCGGGTGCTTGGTTTTCCAACCAATCTCTTCCTTTTTTTAAATTGAGCAAGAATATGGGGCACACGCACAATTAACTCCGAATCGTGATCTTTAGGTTCATACTTAAGAATCGCATCTAGGAGGACTTCGGAGGGATCTCCCGACATTTCGCGAATTCGTTTCTTGAAATCTTCAAAAAAGCCGCTAGCATCTTGATCTGATTCTCTGTAAGGATTGCAATCATTCTCAAACAAAATTTGCATTGCCATATGGGTTAATTCATGAGCGATAGTACCCAATACTTTTTCTTTTGTTCTCTCATTTTTCAACCCGGCAGCAATATAAATTCTTCCGATTTTGTAATCCGTTTCGCCTCGGCTGGAGTCCTTAGGTGACTTCAACGGATACACTTGCGAAATATCGTCCTCGTCAAAATCGAAAATTATATCCAAATAATCCGAGTATTGAAGAACTTTAAAAATGATCGAGACCTCAGAAATTTTATTTAATATGCTATAATAATTTTTCAGTTTCGTGTCCAAACTTTTGATGGGTTTGTGCGATCTAGATTTGGATAACAAATAATGGATATGAGCGTCAGATACCTTTGGGAAATACTGATCCATAGCTTCTCTTAATGCAACATTCTCATTCTCTTTCCTTTCGAACTTGCTCATTACCCCTTTCTCGTCATCCTTACCGAATGTTGCGCCTATGGATTTTAAATAAGCGTAGGTAGTAAATTTTTTACACTTCAAAGCAATATACGCTGCTGACTCGTTGTTGCTGTTTAAATATAAAGTTGAATTGTCATTCAGGGTCAAATTTTTCACGTCCTCAACTTCGCCATTTTTAATAACTTCGTGGAAATTATTTCGTTTATCGACCAAATTTTTTATTTCTTTCACGTCATCGTCATCATCTTTCCCTAGTTCACTTAAATTAAATCCAACAGGGAAAAACGAATCAGCCTTAAGTAAAGACAACAAAATTTTGTAATCTTTTCTCGTGTAAGCGTAGTCTGCCGCCGAAGTTTCATTGCCACCCGCCATGTTCACTTTCGCTCTAAGTTTTATCAAAAAATCCACGATGTTACCTTTTTCATGCTTGACAGTTAATAATACCATCCGATCGATATTATTGGTAATCCATTCAAATAACGATGGCTCCTTTTCCTTAAATTTTTTCACTGGGTCCTTCTCGGATGCTTTTTTCGGGTCATCGATGATAGAAGAAACGATATCCTTTATAGATGGGCATTCCCGAATTTTTATTTCCAGCTTGTTCAAAAATGTAACTTCTTCATTATCAATTTTATTTGATGCTGATTCTTCGCCTCTTTGTCCCTCATCTTCAACCTCGGCATCTTTTTCTTTGCTTGATTCCGGTTTTTCTGGTCGATTCATTTTCAAAGCTCTAAAAATAGAAGATTATATTTATACAGGTCCTTTCGCCAGCCGTGGGCTCAAAGGCGGGAGTAAATTCCGGCGCTTTTTGATACACCCACTTTAACGGGGGTAAATTGCGGCGGTTATAGTGTGGTTAAAATTTGCCTCATGTCAGGTATAGTAAATTGCGGCAGTGTATATTTAAACTTAAAATGGGTAAATCGAAGCAGTCAATGGTCTTTTTTTTTTTTTATTTTTATTTTTAGCACTAGTAGGACTAAAAAGATTTTACTGCAATCTGGTTTGATTTTTTTCTCTGCGTTTACCTAATGAAGAAGAAATAGACCATTAAATGTACACAAATATCTTTTTATTTATTTATTTATTTATTTTTTTATTTTTATTTATTTATTTATTTATTTTTTTTTTTTTGAGGTTATGTCAATCTAAAATCGAATAACAATAGGGTAGTTTCTGGCGTGGATGGCTCGTTTGAACGGATCTTTAAAAAAATTGTGGCGTCGGCGTCTATATAAAGTATGGCACAAAATAAGAATTTTTAAATTTCATCCGCCATCCTGAATTTCGAAAAAAAAAATTCAGATTTGAATTCAGGGACCTCGAAAACTCTCAGATTCAAGTTCTATTTCATTGTACTAACGTTTAAATTATTACACTTCGTTCTATAGTCGTGTAATGCGTGTTGCCTAAATTCGATTTTACAGAAGACATTATGAATCTTTGCGAACGAAATATACGTGCGTCGGAGGTCAATTACGGTTCGGAAAGGCATTGTTTTTTTTTTTCTATAATTTTCTATATTTTCTATATTTTGTTTTTTTGCATTGTTTTTTTTTCTATATTTTCTATAATTTTCTAATATATCACCAAACCCTTACTTAACTAAGTGTTTGGACCACCAAATACAGGCTTTTCGTGATCATCTATCATGGTATTGGTAGTCGGTATACGATTCGTTGTAAGCAGGCATCATAGTCCCTACTTAACAAAAAATACGAAATTTTTTGAAAAAATATAGGACCGGTTTTTTAAAGAAATATAGGACAAATATCGGAAAAATTCAGAACAAAAATTGGGGACTTGCCATTATTAGGTTGCAATAAAGTAAGTTAGGTTGGCAACGCTATTGCCACGATCTTTGTTTCTCTCGTATCACTTCCGGTTCGCCTCCCGATACGTTTTGACTGTAATACTAAAGCTTGTATCTTAATCGCATAATATAATACATATGTTAATCCATCGGCGTCTATTAGTTTTGTGTTCTAACAGGTTATGGATCCCAGCACCTGAAGTGTTTATTTTCTTTAGTTTAAAAAACGGAATTATCGCTTAAAATGGACATTAAGATTTCGTTAGAAAAGCTAAGCGGAGCGGCGTCATGGGGCCGCTGGAAACGCCAGATGGAGCTATACTTGAAAACCAAAAAGGTCCATAGTATTGTCATAGGAGATACTACAAAACCGAAAGCCCAAGATGACGAAGATCAAGACGCCAAAGACGCACGTCTGAAAGAGGAGGAAAAATTCGATGAAAAGGACAACCTGGCTCAACTCATGGTTATTTCGAACTTAGATGACGAACACGTCGAGATTACCAAGTCGTGTAAGTCAAGTGCTGAAGTGTGGTCTAAATTAACTTCGATATACGAACAGTCAAACTCACAAAGGCTAGACAGGCTGCTGGAGTCTTTCTTCAAGAGCGAAATGAAGTCTGGAGAGAGTATTCAAGCGTAGGGTCAAGTGGGGGAAAAAAAAGCCAATTTTTGAAAATTATGAATAACGTAGCAATTAATGTTTTAAAAAAATTTTTTTTCCGGTACAAAGTTCTAATTTTATATCTAGCTTATGTTTCAAAAGCAAATATGCGTCTGTTTAACCAAATATGGTCAAAATCTCCAAAAAATGCTGCCTTTTTTTTACCCGCAAAGTGGGGCAAAAACGAGCCAAACATGAGGTAATAACGGGACACCCGCGAAATTAACACCACATCGAGTTTTAGAAAATTTTTTTCGCGGTACAAGGCAAGATAATATTATTATGAAATGATATTTTGCCGTAATAAAGCGTTTACCTTTCCCAAAAGCACTTTTTTCGTCATCTTTCACAATTTTCACAAAACCAAAACATTGCACTCAATATGGCGTCGATTTTTTCCGAACATGCAAAGTGCCATATATCGAATGGCTTTTTTTTACCCGTGATGGTGTCTCGTTTTTACCCCACAACTTTAAAGCTATATAACTCGTGCTAAAATCAGTTATTTGTAAATTTCGAACCGCATAATGATTCCTCAGTCATTATTGTTTATTTACGTTCCGTAATATTTTCACCTGTTTTGTTTTTTTTTCGAATAAAATGTAATTTTAAAACAAGTGTCAACAATTCCTTTTTCAAAACAAAGCCGAATGTTTAAGAAATATTTTTTTTTACCTAAAAATATAGGAGGAAATGAAAATTTCTTAACGACATAGCGAAATATAAGCTTCAAACTATTATCATGAATTTTTCGGAACTTTAAAGATCTGTCATTAATCCAATATTCAAGTGTCTTTTTTTTACCTCAAATTTTCAATGGCCGTTTTTTCCCCCACTTGACCCTACATAGGAAAACTGGAGGGTGTGTTTAACGAAATCAACGAAGAAATGACTAAATTGACGCAAACAACCCTAAGTGAAGTGATCCTAATGAGTCGGATAATGTCTACCCTACCTGAGGGCTATTTTGAGTTTAAAAATGTCTGGGAGAGCATTAAGATAACGGACCGGACGTTAAATATGCTAACGGAACGTTTGTGTATAATCGAAGCGAGATTAAACGGAAAAGCTGTCGTTGTACCGGAATCAAACGTGTTAGCGGCTCAGTTCAAGACCAAATACCGTGGACCGAAAGTCGTCAAGGATAAATCGTGTTTCAAGTGTAAGGAAATCGGTCATCTCCAAAGGGATTGTCCTACACGGAACGCGAAACCGCCCAAGGATAAGGAAAACAATCGGAAAACCGTTCATGCTACAAAGAAGAAGGAACCTTATGTGCTTTGCGCGTCCTTCCAGGAAAAGGGATCGACTGAAGGATCGATGGACCTTAGACCGAAGGAAAAAGCACCGACGGAGGATCCTCGAGCTTCTATTAGTTTTGTGTTCTAACAGCCATAACCCCTAACTTCAGAACCCTTAAATTGGCAAAACCCCTATTAGGGGTTTTGCAGTTAGGGGTTTTACAAATGGTGAAAAATCAACGAAAATATTTATTTAAATTAATTTAATTTAATTTTTTTTTTTTTTTTCATTTACCAACTTTTAAATACTTATTCAAATAATCGCCGCCAAAACTTTTAAAAACTTTTTCCCACCGTTCGATTATGGGTTCCATGGGGAGCATATGCGGACTAACAATGAAAATTGGGAGCCGTTTTCCAACTTGACTTATAATTACACTGCTTATTTATTTACTTGACTTATAATTACAGCTGCTTCGACGTTTACGTTTTCACGTGAAAGATATTCTTTATTAATAATTCTTGATGACTTTAAAGCCACTTCAGGGTGTCTACTGAAAATCATTTTTGAAATTCAAGGTTTTAAACGTTTTCAAGAGGTCGGTAGACACCCTGCACTTTTTTAAGGGAAAATAGCGAATCTTGCATCGGTGACTTCATCTCTGATAATAAGGATGTGATTAACATATGACAAGAACCTGTGATAACATATGTGATATATACCTGTAAAAATAAAGATATTTCTTAAAAATCCTATAATTTCCGTCGTTTATAATTATTTATTATTATTTTCGCCATTTGCAAAATACCTAACTGCAGAATCCCTATTAGGGGTTTTGCCAATTTAGGGGTTTTGAAGTTAGGGGTTCTGCCATAGACTAATTTAATTTCGTTGATTTTTCACCATTTGCAAAACCCCTAACTGCAGAACCCCTATTAGAGGTTTTGCCTATTTAGGGGTTCTGAAGTTAGGAGTTCTGCAATAGACCCCAAAAATTCTTAATTTCCTTTTTTTTTTTTTAGGGATCAAAATGTTTTGGTAAAAAAATTTGAAAAATTGTTTCTTTTATTATAAAGAAAAAAATTTGTCAAGCTACGATAAATTATCCAAAATTATTAATTTTTTATAACAAATTTATCATAAAATATTAACTTTAGCCAAGAAAAAATAAATTTTTTAGGTATTTTTATTTAATTATAACTACAAAAATATATGACAAACTCAAAAAATAGGACTTTAAGACATAGGAAAAGTATAATACGCCCTTCCGGCGAAACTGTTGCAAACAGAATGTACTTATTAGGACTGCAAAAAATGCAAAAGAATTGATTCCAGTTACCAATGTAATGCCGAAAAAAATTTTTTCCTGCCCAAAACTTACTTTACAGCATCTTGAGATTAAATAAGAATTATTTTAAGCAAGTTGACATAATAATATGGTCACAAGACACACTTTCGGAAACAGTTGAAACAGACTATCTCCAATCATGTTCGATGGAGATACATTAGTTGACCTCCGACTCACGGATATCGTTTTAAATTAAACGATTCAGAAAAATAAAGGGAAATAACTCCTTTAATTTCCTTTTTGTTAAAAAACAAAGTTAAAAAGTCCGGGTATTTGTTATAAAGTCCCGGTTCCCTCTTTGATCCATTTACCGATAACCCCAACTGAGAGAATTACACCCCCCCTCCTTAAAGCAGTTTTAGGTTTGTTGGAAAAATTAAAAAAAAATAAAGTGATGATATTCTTACCTTCAAAAATAATCGATTGCCTTAAGTAAGCAAATATTTTAGCAGAGATATTGTGATTGCCAAACAACAAGATTTGTCGCTAAAAGCTAACTGTCTAAATTTTCGAAATAAATCCAATAGTCGATCAGGTCGGTGTTTTCCTTGTTAGATAGCAGTATTTTCCTTAAATTTTCGCGGAAATCAATTCTGTATAGGTTTCTTATATTTTTCCTAAGTTAAATATTGATTTTAGGTGGGAACTTTAATTTAATTTTCATTTTAGGAAAGTTGCTTGTTTTTCTATTTCCGATAAGACAATGCATATCAAGATTTTAAAATCAAGTGGTAGGACAGATTACACGAAAATTATAATAGGACCAATTAATTATGTCTATGGACAAAATGTAATAAAATTATACTCGCTTTTTTATTTTTATTTTTTTTATTAAGGAGATAGATCAATGTTTTAGGGCTTCAGTTCCGTTTATTTCCGAAGAAAGTTTATAACAAAATTAACCACTCGTCCCTTAACCCTCGCCCCGTATCAGTAGTCGTCGTAAGTCTTTTAAAAAACTGTAAAATGCTTTATCAGATTTTAGGATAGATAAAAAGGCACTCGCTCAAAACATCGGGAAGAAAAGGCAAAGCAATCAAAATCGACATAAACTTAGCCAAAAAATATACATATTCCATAATTGTCATTTTAATATTTTTTTTTTTTTTTCCAGGTAAGTTCTCTTTCATCAACATTTCGCTGTGTCTGAAACGCCGGTACGTAGAAAATATTTAAAAATTACTGGTATAAAGGCTAAAAATAAGACAAATTTTTTGGTCCTCTTTGATTAACTGGTCATTTTTGAGGAGAATTAGTAAAAGAATCAAGAAAAGCAAAACTACCGCTACCAAAAAACTACTTTTGATTATACGGCAAAAGTTTTTAAAATTTTAAAATGATTCTTAGGGGCCACTTAAATATTATATCAGCATAATTTTGGAAACTTGTACTATCCTCCTCCATAAGGGGGATAGAATTCTAGAAAAATTAGGTTGAAGACTCTTTATCCCAGCAATAAGTTCAGCACACCAAAACATTCGGGATTTTAGATTTTTTTAAAAAATATTTTATTTTGAACCCCTGAGGCTGAGCACTAGATCCAGTAAATGCTTTGCGAATGGTTATAAGTGTGCAAGGTGGTTATAAGTATCCTATAAGTGGTTATAAGTACCTTGACCTTTTTGGTTAAGAAATAAAACAACTTGTATCTTTAAAAAAATTTATTAAAATATTTGGACCAGATGAATTTAATATACTTTCTTATGGACTTTCTTCATATGCAAAGCGATATCTTTCTGCGTATTAAACCCTTTTTTGCAATCGTCACACTTGTACAACATTTTTACATCATGAGTCTGAGCATGCCTTGCCATCCCCTTGCGAGTAGGGAATTGTCTCTCGCATACGGGGCATTTACTTCCGTCCTTATTTTTCTTATGATTATTGGTGTGCATGGCCAAAATGTTTTTAGATCGAAACTTTTTTCCGCATTCCTTACATTTAAACGGTTTCTCTCCCGAATGAACCCTGAGGTGATAATCTAAACTAGGCTTTGTGCTCATTTTTTTCCCGCATATCGTGCACTCGAATGGTGAGCTTTCTTTGAAATGAAAAAGCATGTGGCTTTCCAGGTAACATTTATGAGTAAATGACTTTTTGCATTCTTCGCATTTGAAAGACAATTTTGCCGAATGTATTCGGAGATGGTTGCGTAAGCCCCCCTTCGAAGCGAAGGTTTTTGGGCACTTGTTACATTTATGATTGTTTAACGGTTTGTGAGTGTTTTCGTCGACCGATTTGAAATGCAAAATCAGCCCTCTTTTTTCGCGGAAGCCTTTTCCGCAGTCATTACAGAAATAATGCTTTCCGGGTTTGTGGAAATTAGAATGGAACCTCAAACCGCTGTGAAATGTGAATTTTTTCCCGCACTTTTCGCATTCGTACGGCTTCTCTCCTGTGTGGATCCTCATGTGTTTCTTTAAAACGTCGTTCAATCTGAACCCTCTCCCGCATTCCTTGCAAACGAACGGCTTCTCCCCCGTATGGATTCGGGTGTGGTAAGTCAAAGCTTCCTTCTTCCGGAATCTTTTTTTGCATGTGGTGCACTCGAAATTTCTTTCTCCCAAATGAGAAGACACGTGCTTCTCCATGTTAACTTTTTGAGCGAACGCCTTGGGGCACATTTGGCATTTGAACGGCTTTTCCCCTGAATGAAGCCGCAGGTGAATCTGCAAAGACCGCTTTACCTTAAATTTTTTTTGACATTCGTTGCACTTGTAAAAAGTTGTTTTTTCTTTGTGGTTTCTTGCGAAGTGATTGGTCAGATCGGTTTTAGTGTGATGCCTTGTTTTACACACTTTGCACTTGTACGGTTTTTCGCCGAAATGGCGTCGAACGTGAGAAACGATAGAATTCTTGATGTAAAATTTTTTCTGGCATATGTCGCATTCATAAGGATTTTTATGAATTTCATGTTTTTCGATATGCCTATTCAAATATACTTTATTAGGGAATTTTTTGGGGCATTGGTTGCACTCAAAAGTCTTCGCATCATCCGACATTTCAGCTTGAATCGTTTTGTGAGTTTTAACATGGGCTTGTAAATCCCATTTCGCTGGGAAACATTTTCCGCAATTACCGCATTTAAACGGCCTAAAGTCTGAATGGACTCGCATATGTCTATCCAGCTCTTCCTTCCATTTAAACGACCATTCGCATTTTTTACATTGATATGGTTTTCCGTCTCTGTGAATTCGAACGTGCCGGGCCAAGTTAGATTTGCTTTTGAACGTTTTCGAACAAATCTGGCATTGATGTGTTATAGGAATTTCGCTTGTTCCTGTAGGGACCTGACAACGTTCCAGAAGTACGAAACATGGCCGACACTTTACTGGCTTGGGCTCCTCTTTTCTAATGTCTTCTTCCGAATGATCTGTTGGTTCGGTGTTATCACCTTCTTCGTCATTTGTCGAATCTGAAATGAAAAAATTTAGACGTTATCGGGAGCTAGAGACCTACTCTAAAAAACGTTTGGAGGCATGAATTGGTATTTGCCCCGAATGTCGGATTCTCCAAAAAGTTTTAAGCTTGGTTTTGCCTATGGCGTAAGCTCCAGAATAATTTAAGGCAAGTCATATCAACTTTGGCCAAAAGCAAATGGTCACATCTTGCTCGAGATCCAAAAAGTTTTGGAATTTTACAAAAGCTAAAAATTCTGAATTTCATTTACCAAGTTTACCTTGTGGCGAATATACGGAAGGCGAACGGCAGATGCGTTCCAAACGTTCTTTTTGCGTGTTTTTCTCATATTCTTGCTCGACTCTTTCCGGCTTTTCTGCTTCGGTTTTGATGAGAACTTCTCCATTTTTGCTAAGAACCAGATCTAAAATAGGGCAAAAAAAAAAAAAAAAAAAAAAAAAAAATTAAGTAAGTTTTTACAGAAAGAAGGACTTTTGATTTTGCTTTTTTGGAGAAAAAAGTAAAAAAATGAATTTATGCTCATCTTATTTTCCTATCCCGCTTGTGCCTGGGCTCTGGAAAAGAATTTTGTTGAGAATACTAATATTGTTCGTCAAAACGGTCAAGGATAGGACCCGACTCAGAGTTCTCATATGAAAATATTCAATACTTAAAAACTTAAGATTTTTTTTTTAAAATTAAGAAAATCATTGGGGGAAAAAATTCGGAAAGAAAAAAGTTATTTCAGATTAGCAAAATCAAAACTCTCTTTTTTTTAAAATACATGTATAGCTAATTTTTATTATGAAAACAGCCAAAAAACTAAATTTCTTAAAAGTTAAGCCTTCTAGTCTATTAAGTTTAGTATGCAAACCTGGTAAATTGACTTCCTCTTTAATGACAGCTCTCCTAAAAAAAAAAGGAAAAAAATTTGTTTACTTTTTTTAAAGAAAGAACAGAAATTCCACAAAAATCAGGCTGAGTTTAATTTCCGATAATTAACTGGTTGGAAATTTGTAGGGCGAAAGCACCTGTACTTGCCAATTTTTAACTGTAGGTTCTGCTAATATTAAAAATCGATCATACTAAATAATTGAAAGTAAAAAGAAAAGAAAAAAAAAACCTGATCACTAGTAAAAACGTCCACTTGTAGGTAGGTCGTCGTACAACCCCAAACACGTTTTTATAGGAGGTTGACCTTGTGGGGTGCATTCCTCAGTCTAGATTGTAATTTATTGTCCCTTGTCCCTTGTCACTACTCTGTATAGTTTTTTTTTTTTTTTATGTTATTATAAATGTGATCTGTCCTGTTCCCTTTTTCGCATTTTTAAAATAGTTTCTTTCCCTTTCTCCAAAAAGAAAGGTAGTTCCTCTTCCTCCCTGTACTGAACTGGGTATGACTTTCTTTTTTTTTTTTTTTTTTTTTTTTTTTGAAAATAGATACCTTGCTGATGACGTAAGTTTTTATTTTATTTTAGGCTATGCACCCTCCCTCTCAAAGTCATGTGACACTTTGTGGCTTTTTTTTCAAATAGTTTATCATTGAACTGAAAAAATAATGTAAATAAAATTGCTCTATCCTATGCTACATCAAAATAAAATGCTTGTAAATTGTCTGCAGTTATGTAAATTGTTCAGTTTTGGGTTTCTTAAATATCGGAGTCTTCATTGTAACTCATGCTTGCAGCGGATCCCTTCCAGAAAAAAAAATACAAATGACTAGATTCGAGCTGAGTTGATTAAGTTTGATTAATCAAAGAAAATTATTTGTACTCATTTATTTTTTTATTTTTTTTGGTAGAGAAATTTGAATAAAAGTTGTCAATTTCATTTAAAAAAAAAAAAAAACCCTTTTGTTAACTCTTTTGCAGTTGACAGATCTGAGAAAAACTGCAAAACTTTTGATGAGGAGGTTGTTCAGATTGAACAAAGCTTGTTTTGTATTGTTCTGTTTTTATATGGAAATTTTTATTTTGTTTCTTGAACCTCCATCCTCTATGATGTTTTCAATTCAATTCATTTCTTTAAGCCCAATCCCAAAAGGTGCATTGAACTGAAGCAGATATACAATGAACATGCCATATGCAACAGGTGGTTATTTTGATAAGTGCTCATGAGGAAAATATGTGATATTAAAAAAATACTACTTACATTTCCGGAATTATTAAACGTTAATTCAGTTCTAAAATGCTTTTAATTATTTTTAAATAAAAAAACAAAAAATAATGGAAAATAACGTTTAGAAAAAATTAAAATACATCTTAAATATTCGTTAGCTGTTTACAATTTGTTTTAAAAATAAAAACATTACATATTGTATGGCAGCCGGCAACTGAAACGAACTGCACATCATATGGTTAATCACGTGACCAATAACTAAAGTCACAAAGAACCAACTACATCCACAATGATTATTTCAGATCTTGTGATTGACTGCAGTTTTAAGTTTAGTTTTTGGAAAGAAAAGAAAAAAAAAGTCACTAAACTTTTTTAATCTCCAAAAAAAAACTATTTTAGCAAAAATTAATTAGGAAAAAAAATTTTAGGAGCAAACAGTAAAAATCATAAAAAAATAAAATAGTTTAGGTAAATATCATAAATAGTAAAAATCTAAAAATCATAAAAAAAAAAAAAAAAAAAAAAATAGTAAAGGAACATAAGGCACCACGTCAGGCAGGGGAGGGCCTCCTGGCCCCCCTTGGCTAAAAGCCCGTTTTCAGGCCAAAAGTTGTAACACTATCTTGAAAAATCAATTACTTTTTAAGAAATGAATTATCCATCTTCATCTTCAGGACCCAAAAACATTACCCTGAAGCAGATCACTTTTTTCTTGCAAAACCAACATTTGATTTCCTGGTCCCTTGGAAAGTTTCCAGTGCATAAGGCACAGTAAGTTTGATACCGACATGGAATATTTATAACTATGCAGCCTGGATTCTTTCCGCATATTTTGCAGCCCCTAAAAAAAATTTTTTTACATTAGAACTTTTATCGAGTTACTCTTTTCATTACTATGCAATTTACCAAAAAAATCCTGGCACTTCTTCATCCTCAGAATCAGAATCATATGTATCTTTATTGTCTGTATTAATCTCTGAGACTTCTCCATTTTTTTCTTCATTTGACTCTTTTTTAACATCTTCATGTGTAGCACCCTCTTCTTTGTAATCAATTCCTGGATTTGAATCTTTTAACGACATCACAGGTGTTGCACTGCTTTCTTTTAAATTTACTTGATCTTCCTGAAACTAAAAAATATTCGATTAATCATGTTGTTCCACATTTAAATAAAAAGAAAAACACACTTCATAATCAATAGGTAAGGCATCTGCTGGTAAATAACTGCAGCCTGCAGAATGGTAAATGATATCGTATTTTAATTTATGATCATCATTTAATGGAGTATCAAGTCCACAGTTGAAGCAAAACATTGCATTTATTCCAGGGAGATAAAACAAGCCAAGGTTTTTGGCCAAGTGTTTTCGTTTAAGATTCCCTTTGTATCCCTTGAAGGATTTTTTTTTCGACTGTTTATGGAAGTGAAATTCCTATTGAGAGGCATCGATGAAAGAGGTATCTCATTGATAACTCTTATACACCGGATGTTCGTCATTTTTAGAAATATTCACTACAATTTTATCGTCACAAAGAGCCAAAACACAGAGCACAGAGCAAAAAAAACTTTGTTATGTATGTTGCACGACATTATTGTTTACATTTTGATCCCTCTTTGACGGGTTCAATAAAAATCCGCATAGAGTTCGCGTCACTTGATTCCAGTTTGTGTTGCAGGTTGCCTAATGATAATTAAGTAGTATGTTAAAATGAGAGTTCAGGACCTTGGAGGATTTGGAGGATGGGAGGATTCGTTTAGATGAAAGGGTCTAGGTGCAGTTTGTGTTGCAGGTTGCCTAATCATAATTAATAGTATGTTAGAATGAGAGTTCAGGACCTTAAAGGATTTGGAGGATCGGAGGATTCGTCGTGATAAAAGGTTCATGTTCAGTTTGTGTTGCAGATTGCCTAATCATAATTGAATCTCGTCGCAGACGGTTACCTTTTCATGAATGGATTAATCCGTTTTTTTCTTACAAGGAAAAAGCGACATTTTCGCCTATAAATTTAATCTTATCGTTTTTTTTTAAATCGATCTTTGAGATAGGTAGGTGTGAGATTTCAAATAGAATAAAGCATCGTTTGAGGCTTTTGATAACAGATGTATGAATATGTTTTTAAATTTTTTATTTCGAATTTGTTTCTCTTATGTACTTTATGCGTGAAAATGTTAATCTTATTTTTATTTTTAATAAAAAAATAATTCTCTTATCCGTTTTTTAAAGCAGACGGGTTTTCCAGGGGGTGAACTTACCATTAAGCACAAGGGCTTTCTTTAAGCCACAGCTTTCTGGGGAAGGGATCTCTTCAATACCAAATCAAATCTGCCACATGCTGTTTTCAATTTTTTTTTTTTTATTGGATACTTCTCAAAAGGAACCTAAACTGAACTTTTGTTTTTAGTTTGATGAGCGGAAGCTGCTTTAATTTTCCTGTGATTTTAAGAAACTTTTGGAAATTTATCAGGTTCTAAAAAAAACCCTAATGAAATTTTAATGCAGATTCTTGATTATGTCATTCTAATATGTTATAATAATAACTATAATAATTCTATATTTTCTACTTTTTTTTCTTTTCAGGTAAGTTAAGTTTGATCAACACTTCGTCATGCTTGAATGCAGATATACAGAAAAGGTTTGAAAATTATGAGTGTACAAGTTGAAAATCAGGCGAATTTTATTTATAGGAAAGATTATCTATGTTATCCAAAATTAACTTAACACTGCCTAGGACAACAATTTTTTTTTTTTTAATTGTATGAAAGCAAGAGATAACATTGTAAATATTTTGAAGTAAAATGGGAAATGCCAACTAACTCCGAAAATGAACTCTTTATCAGAAAGCTATTTGGCTCTCTAATATTTTGATTTCCGCTGTTACTTTAAAATAAAACGAGAGGAAAAATGTGAAATTTCTTATAGGGCTTAACGAAAAAGATGAAGGAGAGGTTTAGGTTGGAATTTAAGTGTTTACATAAGAAAATAATTACAGCCAAGTTTATTTCTTTTTTTCAAAATTTGGTATCTTTTGGAGATTTTTCAAAGCTCGATTATTTTCCATTACACAGTAAAAAATTTTATGTCTAAATCAACATAAATCAACATAAGCAGGTCCACATAATTTTTATGTTGTTTTTGTTTTATGTTTGCCTTATGGGAGAAACAACATAAAAAATTTATGTGGACCTCTTAGAACATATTTACATAATATTTTTTACTGTGTAATTTTGTTCTTCTATAAACGTATTTAATAAACCGTGTATCAGATAATCATTTGCACAAGAAGTCAGTTCAAGAGCTGTTTGATTGTCGCTGTCTTTGGCCATTACAAAATTTTGCAGTTCATCTCTCCCCCAAATCTTTTCAGCTTCTTGTAACAACAACTTCACCGCTTCCAATTTTCCGTCTTCAGCAGCTGCATGAAGAGCTGTTTTGCCATCACCATCTTTCATATTGAGAAAGTTACCACGTTCCTCTTCTGTCATCACTTCTTCCGCCTCTTTAAGAAAAAAATAAACAAATTCCGTTCTGTCATTAAGCTTCTTTAAAAATTCAACTTGGGTCGACTGTAGGATTTGCTCCCTCATTTCCCATTTCAATTCTGGCTCTTCCGCACTAGCAGCTGTATGAAGAGCGGTTCTGTTGCTTTTATCCGTTGTCACAAGTAGTGCGGACCTATTGTCCTTATTTAATACTTCCTTTGCTTTGCCCAAAATGAATTTCGCTACTTTGGGATCTTGATTATAAAGTGCAGCTTGCAAAACGCTGCCGAGTTCCTCGTCTTTAATCAAAAGCAACTGACCAAAATCGTTGGTCCTTAAACGTTTTTCGATTGTTTCCAAAATTAATTTCACAATTTCTATATCGTTCATTAAAGCGGTGCTGTGAAGGACGGTGCCGTTAATTTGATCTTTGATGGTCAGCAATTGAAACCAGTCCTCCGGCGTCAAAATTTGACCCAATTTTTCCAGTAACAATTCAACCGCTTCGATTTCTATAGAAAAGCAACTGGAGAGAATCGCGTGAAGAGGAGTCTGACCTTTTTCGTTTTGAGACATTAAGATTTCCCTTTCGTATTCTTCATCGATGTTTTTCAGCAGTGTCTTTAGAACTTCCGGTTTCCCGCTGTAAGCGGATATATGAAGGATCGTGTTTTTAAAATCCGATGCCATAGTGAAAGTAAGAAAACTCGGATGAAAATTAAATTGTTCAATCAATATTTTTTTGCGATCTTTAGCTGACATCCCTTTGCTTTTTTCGAATAAGAAATGCAAAAGTTTGGGTTCAATGCAATCCGCAGCTATATGAAAAATCGTGCCTCTGTCGCTACTTTCCGTTAAGTACAAGCATTGATCTTGAACCGGAAATATTTCTTGCACACGTTCTGAAATTAATTTTACTATTTCGAATTTAACGTTGGGTTGAACTGCGGTAAGAGCGTTTTCATTTTTTTTGTTTTTCACCAAGAACAATTCCCGTTGTCTATCGCTCTGTATGTCTTTCGTTTCATCCAAGAAAACCTTAAGTAAGTCCGGATTGTCGTTAGCAACTGTGCAATGAAGACATGTGTTGCTTTCCGTATCTTGGTGCATAAGGATCTGAAAAAATAAAAATAAAAGATTTATGATTTCTAATTTAACGGTGAGTCAAAGAGAAATGTTAATGATAGTCGGGGGTTACCAACTCTAAAATGAAAAAGTAACTACTTTTCATCGACCGCAGGAAGCAATAATATATTTCAATGCAAGGAATGCAAAGGACGAAATTGCCCGTCGAGACAGAGTTTTAAGCCCGAGCAGAAGGTGAGGGCCTTAAATAGATCGAGACGGGGAAGTCGTTTGCATTTTTTGAATGAAATATATTTTCCATCACAAAGTACGGCGTAAAATAGTATAAGAAAAGTGCCTAGGACGGAAAAGTGGAAATGAAAGTAAATGTTGACCCTCTCCCCCTTCCCGGATCAAAAGAAAAATCTTTAAGTAATATTTTTCAGAAAAATAAATAAAAAGGGACCAAAAAAAAAAAAAAAAAAAAAAAAAAAAATTAGGGTTCAAAATTTACCATGGAAGGTTGGATCAACATGTTGTCCCAACTTGTTGTACTGACTTGTTGGACCAACACTCACTCATTTCGGCGTAGGGGTGCAAATTCGCTATGGAAGGTTGGGCCAACATATTGGTACCTTAAGTTGGACAAACATGTACCAACTTGTTGTACCAACATGTTTGACAAACGAGCAAATGTACTATTGCAGAACTTACTCCTACACAAAAATTAATGTGGAATGTCGGTCCAAAAAGTTGGTAGAACATGTTGATCCAACTTATTGTACCAACATGTTTGACAAACGAACAAATCGAATATTGTAGAATTTACTTGTACACCGAAATTAGTGTAGAATGTTGGGCCAACATTAAGCCAACAAAAGTTAAACCAACATGTAGTACCAATTAGTTGGACCAACATTCCTCACTAATTTCAGCGTAGGAGTAAATTCTGCAACAGTCGATTCGTTCATTTTGTCAAACATGTTGGTACAACAAGCCGGTCCAACAAGTTGGTACAACCAGTTTGTTCATAACTTGTTATACCAACATGTTAGTCCAACATTCCATAGTGAATTTGCACCCTAAATGAAATATTTAAGGCTTGCTGATTAAACCCCAGCCTATAAGGCAGTAATTCAGACGTTTTTGTCACAAAATATTTTCTGCGTACATTAAAAAAAATGCCATTGAAACGTAGAGCCTTATGTTTGTACTGAATATTTATTAGACTTTCAGAATTTTAAACAGTATAAGAAAATAAGCTTTTCCAAGATCCTCACTTCGTTCTAACATTTAATATTATAATTACCTGAAGCAGATCATCCTCCCTTAATGTTTCTTTCAGTTTTTTAAGCAAGATGCTCAGTAATTCCGTCGAATCTTTCGGAATTACCTTTTGCAGAATAGTACGGTTGCTAACTCCAGTCATCATCAACATTTCTCTCTGTTCATCTTCATTAAAGATCTTTCCGATTTGTTTCATTACAAATTCCATTACTTTCGGATCAGGATTCGAAGCAGCCGTAAAAATAGCATTCGGGTGAAGTTGGTCTTTTTCCGACATGAGCTCCCGTAAATCATTTGAATTTAAAACCTTTTTGATTTTGTCCCAAACCGTTAAAATCATTTGGATCGGAGCGTTTAATATCCATCGAAAACACATCATTCCGAAATACCTTTGGCTTCCTTTTACCATTAATAGTTCGCGGAATTGGTCGGCAGTCAGGAATTCCTCCGCTTTCTGTACTAAGACTTCTGTTGCTTCCATATTACCCCAAAATGTAGCTTCATGTAGGATGGTACCGTAACAGTTTTTTGCCATTATAAGCTGAATTATGTCATCGCTAGGCAAAAGGGCTTCAAGTTTTTCAAATAATACTTTCACTGCATCCGGTTTGTTTGCTTTGGAAATCAAATGAAAAACGTTAGATCCTAGTCTGTTCCTCATTTTTAAAAATTGTTGAAATTTTTCCGGAGTGAGAATTTCTCGAGCTTTACCAAGGAGGTATTGTAAAAGATTCGCGTCTCCCAGTACGCAAGCCCGGTGAAGGACGGATCCGGATAAGTCCGGATCTGACCCCGGAATTTCTACAGTCATCATCCATTCTTCCAATTTTTCTGGCTGCAAAATTCTTTCGGCCTCTTGAATTATTAATTTTATCAAGTCGAGGTTCCAAATGCCGGATTCATTGAATGCTAAATTCAAAATGGTTTTATTCCATCTATCCGTTACAGCAAAGTATTCCAAGAGCTCTTCAGAAGTTAATATATCCTCTGCCTTGGAGATCAAAAATTTTGTCACTTCGACGCGTTCTCGGTCAACAGCGTTGCAAAGGGCGTTCCGATTTTTTTGATTTTTCGCCATAAAAAATTCGGTTAGCTGATTTTTGTCCAAAATGTTTTCGATCTTGTCGAAAATTACACGAATGGTTTCTAACCTTCCGGCCCAAGCAGCCTCGTGGAGGATTGTTGCATTAAAACTGTGATTGAACATTCCTTGAATAATCTGGTTCCTTGAAGTTATGAAACGAATTAAATCGTCAAATCCCATGAGTTTTTTGCCTTTTTCCAGCAATAGTTCCATGAATCTCGGGTCCTTTTTTCTTGCAGCTGCGAAAAGGGCCGTAGGTCCAAATTGGTTTTGCATTGTTAAAAATTTGCACCGCTCTTCCTTCGTGAATATTTCCTCTTCGATTTTCATCACAAATTCGAAAACTTCCGCGGAGTTTCCCTTTTCCATGATTTTGTAAGGCGTTTCGTATTTTTTGTCGAGTGCCGTTAAAAAATCTCGCATCTCGCCGGGGGAAAAATTTGCCGACATGTTTTTCAAAAGCGATTTCGTCAATTTCCAAAATTTCGTTTCCGTTGCGTAGTGAGCGCTTTCGGAGATTAAACATTTATAATAAACCTCTTGCCATTTTTTCCCCAACTTCACGTCTTTTAAAATACCGAGAAGCGATTCCCAAATTTCCGATTTCCCGGTGATTGCGGAAACGGAAAAAACCGGGCGATTTAAAATATTCGTGATTTCGTAGGACGGAGAAAAAGAGAAAATGTAACTGTAAATCGAGTAAAAAAAGTTGAAATTATTTTGGTAACCTTCCCGGGCCGCAACTGCCAAAACCGAATCCAGAGTCGTGTAGAGCGTGATGATTTTATTTTCGAAAAATATTTTTTTCAATTCTTCCACATTTTCTTCTGGAATTTTTCGTTTCAATCGAATGTTAAAAAAACTTCGAATCATTTCGAATTCGCGCTTTACAAATATTTCCCGGAACAGAAAGACGACTTTTTTGGAGTTATTTTCGTCCTTGAGTTCTTCGGTCATGATGTAATCTGCGAAAGTTTCGGCGAAGTAATATTCCCTAAATGTGAAGTGAATGAATTCGAAGTTATTTTCCCCTTGGGATTGGATCAATCCCACCAGAAGGTTTAGCTCTTTGTCGTCGTCGTCAGGTGCCAGCATTTTTCGTTCGTAAATTAGGGCTTCGGCTAGATCCTTGTGATATTCCTCAGCGATTCTTTTGTCTCTTTTTTGCCGTTTTCTTATTATTATGTCGCATTTTTTGAAATAAATTTCGTATTTTTGTCTTATGAAATTTTCGTACACGCCTTGGAGGTCGTCCCCTAAATAATTAAAATCCAAAACCGCGGATTGCTCATCTCCTTGTATCCACTTTGTGAAGTAATCCAGAGATCCGAACATGACTAAATTCAGTTGTAAAGGCGTCCCTACGAACTTGGTTAGATCTTTCATGAAAATTTTCCTCATTTTAGACAACAATTTCCCTGCAAAAATCTCGATTTTTTCGCCGTCGAAAATTTCAGAAAATAAATTTTCTTTCAAAATCAATTTCAACCGGTCTTTTAAATATTTTTCAACAAACATTTTTTTCATTTCGTAGTCGAACGGGTCGAATTCAAGAGCGAACGTCTCCAAAAGGTATTCCAAATCTTGTTTGTACTGCAAACGGGAAGTGATCCAGATTTTGCATTGAGTTTCCTTTTTCAAAAATTTCAATAAATCGATCACTTTCTCTCTGTCCTCGTCGTCAATAACTTCATCGTAACCGTCAAAAGCGAGTAACAAACATTTCGGGAAATTGTGCCCGTTAGTCAGCGCTTCCTTCAATAAATTTTCGTTCAATTCGTTCTTCAAATTTTGGTCGACATCTTGCAAAAATCTCACAATTTTTTCCATGTCGAGCGCTTTGGACGTAATATTAACCCTTATAACTTTGAGATAATCCTTTAAATTGATTCGGATAATCCAGTGGGTGTCAGCGATAGCTTTGGCTTCGTATAATTTGGTAATAGTGGTGGATTTACCCGTACCTGGATTGTCCGAGATTAACATAATTCTTCTATGAAGAATTTCAGAAACTAAGTTTTCCTCCTTAACCACTCGGCTCTCTGCCCTTTGCTTTCTTAACTCGTTCTGGTACTCGTTTGAATATTCCAGATCGGAATCGTCCTCGTCATTCTCGGATAACTCAGCCTCCCAGTCATCGTCGTATTCCTCAGATTCCTCGTTTGCTTTGATCTCTTTGAAAATGTACCTTATACTTTTTGTGGACCCGTATGAATTTTTCCAAGCAAACTGTTCGTTCTCCATTTTGAACCAGTGGACTTCTTTACCCGGCTGGCTTAAAATTTTGAAATTTTCTTCGGCTTGTTTGTCGTCCAAACACTTTACGTGGCTGTTACCCTGAAAAATGTACTTCTTCGATTCCAAAACGCTGCTTAGTAAAAAAATTTCGGATTTGTTTTCGCTTATTAATTTTGACATCATATCTGATTTTATTAGTATTTTTTTCACTCTTCTTTTTAGGTAAAAATCCGGATTGTAAATTTCGTTTAAAACGAACGAGCCCGTGGTTAAATCTTTCACGTCGATCAAATGACATTTTTTCTCAGGATTCACCCTGCAAAAATTTTTCATGTCGTCACTTCGAAATCGATCATTCACCAATAACATTTTTTCCTCTTTTCCTATTTTTCTTTCAAAATTATAAATCAGATTTTTACAGAATTCAGTGCTGATATATTTTTCTTCGAAATTTGCATTTAGGTACTCTATTAATTCTTGGTTAATTTTGGATCGTATTATGAAAATATCTTTTGACTTTTTAACGTGGCTGACAAAGGAATCAAAATCGATTTCCCGAATGATATCGGAATAAGGCCCTTCCAAACTGCTCAGCCCTAGAATTTCGTTGCCGATAATAACTTTTCGTCCTTCGAGGATACATTCGATTATTTCGGAGTTGATGAAGTTGTATAATTTCGGATTTGTTATTAGTTTTTTCAATACGATCGGCTTTCCCTGAAAAGACACTTTGTTTTTCAAAATTCGTTCTTGGGAATCGTTATCCAAGTTGTCAAGGTTTAGCTGATCGTCAGATAATTCACGGCAAATGTGTGTTAATCCAAATAATTCTAGCATTGCTCGTAAAGATTTGATCACGTTTGGACGTGCAGCAAATATTAATTTTTTGTGCGGTTTTAGTTCTAGAAGTTCCGAAATTTTATCGAAAACTCTATCCAGTTCTATTGGAGTAGGAGTATGAGTTACTTCAATGATGAGCCACTTGCATCCTTCCATAAAAAAAGCTTGACTTATTTCAACGAGCTGACTTACCAGATTTTCAAATTTCAAGACTAAAAAGTGACTATGAAAATTGGTGTAACTTTTCCCATAAAGATTTTGAAGAATTTTTAACACTCCCAGCGATGTACTTTCCACTTGGATCACAAAAATATTTTTATCGTCGGCATCCAATGAATTTGAAGTGCTTTTAAAGAACACGTTATACTTTTTCAATTTCATCATTTCCCCCACGCTTTCGTTGATCGATTTAATAATACTTTTCGGTTTTAGGATCACGCTTTCTCTTATGAAATCTTGACATTTTGGCACGATTTTTTGTTCGTAAAAGTTCAGAAACTCCGGGATTTGCCTTTCCAACCAATCTCTTCCATTTTCAAATTGAGTAAGAATATGAGGTACGCGTACGATTAACTCCGAGTCGTGTTCAGTGGGTTCATATTTCTCAATCGCGTCTACTAAGACTTTTGAGGGTTCTCCTGAAACTTGGTAAATTCGATCTTTAAATTGTTGAAAAAACCTGACAGTGTCTAAGTCATCTTTTTCGTAAGGATTACAGTCATTCTCGAACAGCATCTGCATTGCCATATGCGTTAGCTCATGAGCGACGGTACCTAACACTTCTGCTCTTTTTCTTTTTGTTAAACTCGCAGCGATGTAAATCCTTCCGGTTTTATGTTGCGTTACGCCTCGAGTGGAACATGTAGAAGTCACCAAGGGGTATACTTTTGAAATTTCTTCTTCGTCGAAATCGAAAATGATGTCCAAATAATCCGCATATTGAATCACTTTTAAAATAAGAGAAATTTCTGGAATTTCATTCAGATGAACATAGTGCCTCTTGAGTTTTTCGGTTAAATTCAGCACAGGTTTGTGGGATTTGGATTTTGATATTAAATAGTGGATGGGAGCCTCAGTTACACCTGGGAAATACGCAACCATGGCTTCTTGTAGCGCAACGTTTTCTTTGAAGTCAAAAGTGTCTATTATTCCCGCTTCCCCGTCCTTGCCAAATTCGGCTCCTATGGATTTCAAATAAGCGTAGGCAACAAATTTTTTATGTTTTAAAGCAATGTACGCTCCTGACTCATTTCTCTCGTTTAAAAATAACTTTGAACTTTCATCAATCGTAAAATTTTTCACATCTTCAACTTCACCTTTAGCGATAGCCTCGTGCAGCTTACTTCTTCTTCCAATCAACTGCCTAATTTTTTCCCCTTCATCTTTGCTTAGTTCACTTGAATTAAATCCGGCTGGGAAAAATGAATCGGCATTGAGCAATGACAACAAAATCTTGAATTTTTTCTCCAACCAAGCGTGATCAGCTGCCGATTTCCCGTCGTCGTCCAAGGCGTTCACTTTTACTCCGCATTTTATCAAAAAATCCACGATATCAGCCTTTTCGTACTTCACAGCTGTTATAAGCATCCGGTCAATGTTTTCTTTAATCCAATTAATTAAGTGTTTCTCCTGATGATTCAGTTCCTTATCATTTGCGATTTCTGTGCATGCTTCAGTCGGTGGGTTGATAATTGATGAAATGATGTCGATTATAAATGGGGATTCTCGAATTTTTGTTTCCAAATCATTTAACATTTCTATTTCCTCTGTCTCCAATTGATTTTTTTCTATTCCGTCTCCTTTCTCATCTTTCCGTCTTTTCGGCTTGGACATCTTAATTTCCTGAAAATAGAAAAATTACAATATTGGCACGGAATGTTTGCTCTTAGGGGCGATAGTGTCTAAGAAAATTTTACTATTGCGTATAAGGGAGAGGGAAGGAAGTTGGTCAAATCTTCCGTGGAGGAGTGTATTGAAAATCAAGATAAGGAAAAATCTGTCTTGAGTCAACATTAATCGAGTCTTGGCGTAATTTCAAATACTGTCCAATGTCGAACGGCAGCAAGTCAGCCAAATTTCTATAAGTCCAACCTTGATAGGTGTTACGTTCCAGTAAGTTGTCCTAACTCTCATTCAAATTTAAAATTTCTATCAGGGTTACGTAATCACTTTTGAGTGTTAGCAACGGAAATCTTCCTTAAAAAAGAGGGAGGGAGTTTCCAAAAAACTTACTTTATAGCTTGTAATGGGGGGAGAGAAACGCTGAAATTGCCAAAATTATCGATCAATCGTTTAAATATAGTTCAGACAAATGAGGAAACTTTAAAAATTAAAAATCAGCATTTTCAATTTTTGACAAATAGTTTACTTCCTATTTTTAGAAATCCATATTTAAGAGGTTTATGAGATATATTTTCGCATACAAAAGCAAGAGCAGATATTATCAACCCTCCAATCCAAATTACCACGAGGTAATAATTTCCAAATTACCACGAGGTAATAACAAGACATCCGCAAATTATCACCACATCGAATTTTGGAAAATTTTTTTCGCTGCACAAGACAATATGATATCTTTTGAAAGTGATTTTTTATCGTTTTTCGACGTTTTATTTTGCCCCGGAAGACCCTAAATTTTGCAAAAATATAAACAGAAAATCAAGTCCAATTTTAGCAGTATGGCTTCAGTAAAATATTCCCGAGTGAAATCGATTCGAGTATGATCACATGAAATAATATATGTTTACATGCTAATCCTTCATATATGATCATACTTGAAATTTGGACTATGTAAACAGATGTGATCATGTATGTTCACATAAAATATTATATGTTCTTATGTAATAACTTTATGGTCACATAAGCATATTTAAACACATTTAAACATATATTATCGAATGTTATCACATGATATCATATATGCTGTTATGTGAATATATGTTTAATGAGCTTGAAATTTTGAAAAAATTTGGGGCTGGGGTTAGGGTTGGGATTGGGGTTGGGGTTGAGCCGTTGCCCTTAATCACTTCCGTAGACCTAGTACGAACGATCGGCACTGAAAAAGCCCGAGAAAAAACCTTGGTAATGATGCTCCAGGCTGAAATCGATCCACGGACTACTGTGTGATACACTCCACTACCTTACCGATAAGCCAACCAATTGCTGATATATATTATGCTAAAACTTCCATATGAACTTCACGTTATGTTTCATATGTGAACATATGAGATCACATAAAAAATAAAGTAAATGTAATCACATAAAAAATTAAAAATGAATTATTTTAAGCACGATATCATATTTCTTTATGTGATCACTGATTTAAGACTTATGTTCGAAAAATTAAATATGATATATGTGATTTAGGACTGTTTTAAAAAACTATAAATGATTTCCAAGCACTATTTCATATGAACTTATGTGAACACATGTGATTGAAGACTGACTTAAAGAAACAAAAATGAATTTCAGGCACGATATCATATGAACTTATGTGAACACATGACTTAAAGAAATAAAAATGAATTTCAGGCACGATATCATATGAACTTATGGGAACACATGTGATTAAATACTGGTTTGAAAAATTAAATATGATTTACAAGCACGATTTCATATGAACTTATGTGAACATATGTGGTTTTACTTTTAGTTCCACATGAAACCACATAAAATCATCATTAATCGCATATGAGAACATATTGCCATATATGAATTTTCTATTTTTTCTTCTATGGTCATATATGTTTAAACATTGTTTATAAGTGACCATACATGACCATACTTAAATCGATTTCACTCGGGTTGTCAAACATTCTTAAAACTTGTCAAAACATGTCAAATATTGTAAGCCATTCTCACCTTTTAAAATTAATATGATATGCTGAATCCAACGGATACATCAACTATGATAACTACTAGACAGTGTGCATCTTCCCAAAGCAGATAACCTTGGATTTTTTTTTTATTCTTTTTTATCATTGGCGTAAATGATATTTTTTACTGAGAAAAAAGCAGAAAATATTGAGAAGGGAAGCGGCGGGAAGTAGATTACATTTTAAAAGTTTATGCTTTGTTTAAAGGTCTGACAGTTTTTTAAGAGTAACAAAATTTTGCGATTAAATCTACACAATCTCTTTTATAAAGTTAGAGCAATTTTCCCTTTCCTTTGCGCCTATTCAATGTTAAATGTAAAAAATTGATAAGAGATAAAATGTCATTTAAGAATGCAAGTGTCAAAATCTGAAATTTCTAAAATTATTTCATTGATAAAATGAAGATGCGACAAAGTCTGTCAAATAAGTCGATGAGGTTACGGTATTAAATGCAGATTTAACAGATCTTAAGAGCTCGTAGCGAGGTCATATTTATTTATTTATTTATTAAAATTGGCAATGATACATGAAGGCTTTCCAAAGTTAAAATAATATGTACCGCTTTATAATAAGTATATCGAACCTGGGTTCGTGAAGTCAAAAGTACAATAAAAAGCTCAAATTATAAAAACTATACCAGGATTTTGAACTTTTTTTAAGCTTTCAGGAAAACTAAATTTCAAAATTTGAGCTTTTAAAACAAAAAAGGTGTTTACATTATCAACTTATTACTACTAACCTGTGTTACAAAGTAGTTTTGTTAGGAACTTTATTTTCTTTTTTTAACTGGCTCTCGGATTTCATTAAATATATGTTATATAAATATAATTTTTTCTCGTTTCAGGTAAGAACATAACATTATTATTGATTGGGCCATAAGATGTAATCCTTACAAGAAGGTAAGAGATTTGGTCGGAAAACCGTAGAATTCAGGAAACCGAACGTCCGAATTCTAAAAATAGAAATGGATAAGAATTGCTAACGTCTCAAGTAAAAAATTCTACAAAAGCTTCGAAAATTTTCATCATGCTGTAATGTCCACGAACCCCAAACCGTCTTTTTTAGCCTTTTTTCCATGCCTTTTCCCTGCAAAGTTAAGAAAACTGCTAGATCTTCCAGATTCACATGCATTTCTGTTGTGGCTAGTTTTGGTCCGCCTGAGGAATAAATCCTCATACTCTCTGATTTCGGAGAGCGTTCCCCTATCCGCCACCTGGGGAGGCGCCCGATGGGGGACTAGCCAAAAACCCCACACGGGTTGGGGGGAAAACTCGGAGACCGCGCCCGACCGAGTTGTCCCCCCAAGCCAGCGTCAAAGGATCACATCCCCCTAACGGCACAAGTCACCAACCCCGTACGGATCGACATAAAAATGACGTCCTTTTCACATCGATCCGCACGACATTGGATCCGCATGACATAAGGAGGACTTTACTCCTCTAGCTGACAACTTATAACTAATACAATACCTATAACTAATACAATACCTATAACTAATACAATAACTAAAACTAATACAGTAACTAAAGCTAATAAAATTAATACAATTAAGCTTAAACTAAATATGATTTAAGATTGTACGAATGTACAATGTACGGCATTGGACGTTCATACAATTTACAATACCAAACATTAGAGACAAGATTGTCGAGATACTATTCGACAACCTTTACGCGAAAAATGAATTCGATTCTTTTCTTTTTTTTTTTTTTTTTTTTTTTTTAATGTCGTTTAACCGCTTTTTTTAAAAAATGGTAATCGACAGCTTTTTCAAACTATAATAGGCTGTCTTTTAAAGTCCCGTTTTGTTTTATTTAATTTTGATTTTTTTTTTTTTTTTTTAATTAAAAAAATGTAGGAGAGGAATAGAAATAAAAAGAAAAATAATAATAAAAAAGTAATAGAAAAAATTGGAAATAAGAAAAACAAGAAAAGGTAAAAACCTCATACCCAAATCCATGCCAAACCATACCCATACCATACCATACCATACCATACCACATCCATACATACCTATGCCATAGCCATGCCAAACCCATTGCCCAAACTCAAACCTCCTTGTTGAAGCTTTTGGACTGCGTTGCGGCTGCGACGATTCCTCTGGCTGCGATGATTCCTCTGGCTGCTACTGTGAAAAGAAAAACAAAAAAAAAAAGACAATAAAAAAGGGGGGGCTTGGAGACCCTCACAATGGAGTTTATCTCCCGCGGTATGATTGAAATAAAAAAATTAATTATTTTAAATTGTTATGTTATTATTATTACTATTTTTGTTTTTAAATTAATACTTTGAGATTATAAAAATAATGCAAAATTGCAAAAAAATTTCGGATTTCCAGGCGTAAAAGGTTAAGACCTTCCGCATTGGTTCTCCGTAATGCCCGTCGTATCGGTACTATGCCATCAGACTTAGAGACTTTAGTCTCCAGAGCTGGAGAGCCTATCGGCTTTAACTGTACATATATTTACATACAGCTAAGGCTTGCGGTGCGCCAATAACCTCGGACACACAAGTCATCCGAAAGAAAATCCTGGAGACTCTCACTATGGAGCTTATCTCCCGCGCCATGCATGTTCGAATCGAATAGAATATACAGCCTAATAAAACTCTGCAGCTCCAAGAGAGGAGCTGACTCCTAACGTAAAGATTTGCGTGGGAACTTAACACTAAACCCTTAACACTAATACCACACAAGGCCAGTCGCTGGGTCGATACCTAGGCCTTACTACGATGGGAGACCAAAACCTCCTGGTTTGCCTCCAAGCCGGACCGATAATAGTAAAAAAAAAAAAAAAAAAATTATATACCGTACTTTAAATTTAATAATTAAATTATTTTTAAAGAAATGAAATAAAAATCGAACACTATTTTATTTAAAGTAAATAAAGCCTGAGCTAAAAAAATTATTTATTAAAATTTAAAAAAAAATAAAAAAAAAATGCACTCACGGACACCGGCGAAAAAAACCGATCCGTCCCCTTCGGACTTTGGGGCCGGAATGACAAACTCCCGAACAACACTTGACGTCGACTGGTCTGCGCATGCGTCTTGATGACGTGAGCAGAGTTCCAAAATGGCGATTAAAACATTTTTAGTGTATTTTTGTGTGATTTTAACATTTAACTGTATTTTTCCTGTTCTTTTTTGAATTTTTTAAGTAAAAAAAAATGTAAATTTAATTTTTGGTGAAAAATTGACTTAAATTTCAAAAATCGTACAGCTTTTTTCTACAGAATAAGCTTAATACAGAAGATAAGAGTTTTAGAGATCTTTGGAGTTACGTGGGTTTTGTTGTCATTGGCTGTAAAGAATAATCGAATTATTCTTCATTGAAATTGTGAGAAAGTTCTTTCAATCCGATAGTCACTGTCGAATGAGATGGTGCCAGAGCCGAACTTTTCAGTAAAGAAAATAGGCAACTGCCGTTTTTAGGGCGCAGCACGTTCTTGAGGGCCCGCGGATATGAGATGTCAAGGCTGTTTTTTCATTTTTTAACTATACTTTCTAAAAATTTTGTTGCAAAAATGATTTTTTTTTAAAACACAAAGACTGTACCTGCTATAAATCGAAATCGCCTGCATTGTTATTCAGAACTGTGCAGACGTGCCGTTCAAAAGGAAAAAAACAACTAACAAATTCAATCCCTTTTCCATTCATTCTTTAAAATTATGAATAAAAAAAGGCTATTATTCAGAGACTCAGCTACATTTCAGACTATTATTCAGCTACATTTCAGAGACTCCAGCACCCGTACTCCTCTCAAAACCACTTTTTTTTTTCCGATCACCCGAACTGTCCATCACCGGAATTCTCCCATATATTCCATCATGTTAGCATGGAACAGACTACAGTCCTATAATCCGGAGCTTAACTTTGATATGAGCCTGAAACGTATAAAGGACATATTTTACTCATCTTTGCCTCCCCGTTGTAGCGATATTCCGAGTGATGAACTTTTTTATTTTGTTATTTGTTTTATTGTATTTTATTTTGTTTTGGTCTTTTTGGTAAATAACTGTTAAACTGTTAAATTGATGTCATTCAATAAATTTAATTTAAATTTAATTTAAATTAAATTTAAATTATGATGTGGTGGCATTAACCTTATTACCCAGGCTAACTTCTGTACCTGCCATTGAAAAAGTACAGTAATCAGAGCAAGCGATCATATTTTACTAATTATTCGAAATTACTTTAAACCGAGGAAAAAAAGTCCAATCGTGCAAAACTAAAACAAAATTTTGTGGAAAAATTCCTAAAAGATAAATCTCTTATTTAGTGTATTAAGGGAGGGACGTTTGGGGGGCCGCATCGAGACTGTTGCCTAGGGGCTCATTTGTGTTTAATTCGTCTCTGAACGGTGCAAAATAAAGAATGGAAAACTTTCATTATTCCACTTATTAATTAAGAGAGTCGGTCCAGGAAAATAGGAAAATTAGAAAAGGGGTTCAATAAACCGCATTTCTGAACTCCAAATATCTTCGATGTATTAATTAATGCAAATGCTTCGTAATGCAAATTACGGAGTTGAATAAGCACGACATTCCGATCCATATTCTTCGATCCATGCAGGGAAACATCATCTTAGAAACATGTATCATCCGGAAAATCACCAACATCGTCAAGTGAATATGTGTTTTGCGAAAGCCCACATATATCAAGCACCATATGAAAATATGAGCATCAGTACCGGAAATAATAATAATAACAACAATTTAAGGCCTACTTTTTTTAAAAAATAAGTAATAAATAAATGTATGCGATCGCATTTTAATTTTTAATTTAGCGATGAAGATGTCCTAAAAAGTGCTTTGCATAATTAATTGGGTAGGTTAAATTTGAATAAGTACTCGCATTGACTAGGAGATTACTCTAGACCATTTTGACGTCTCAAGATATTCAGGTGTTTTGGTTAGGAAGGTCAATTATTGTCTCCCCTGTTGCTATGTCAATAAAACGAAAGAGCATGTGATATACCCGACGATAATATTTAATTCTGCGTCATATTAGATAAGATTAACAGAAAGCTACCGATAACATATAAGATTCATTTTGCAACCGTATTAAGTATAAGACGTGTAAGGGTGCGGTTTATCTATTGGAATCATATAGTGGTCCCGACGGTAGTGAAGCGAGGAATTTTTTATGCCGCTGACAAACTAAGTTTTTAAAATTCGGTTATTTTGCACTTGATCCAAATTCGTTTCATCCAAACTTTTTTGGAGAAAATGCAAATTGGCCATTCTTGCGTTTCCTCCAAATAGCTTTTCGTCCAAAATAATTTTGGATGAAAAGCAAGAAATTAATTCTGCAGTTTATCCAATTGCTTTTTATCCAAAAATTTTTGGACGAAACGAATATTGACTGTATTGCGTTTTATCCAAAAATAATTTGGACGAAACGAATATTGGTCGCTTTGCATTTTATCCAAAAGAAATCAAAATTATTTTATTTTATGGGGTGTCTTAGCAAAACGATTTTCACTGACAACCTTATTATATTGGCCGCCATTAAATTGATAATTTTTTTTTTTTTTAAATTGGTAAGTATTTAAATACGATTCTAGGAAGTATAATAAATAAAAGGAAGTAAAAAATTTTAATTGTAAGTAAAATAAAATCCAATGGTAGTTCTTAATAAAAATATATAAAAAAAGAGTATACTCTTTTTTTTCGATATAGCGAAACGAGATCTCAATGGATCTTCTAAAAAATTGTTTAAGGTTGAAAACAATCAAATTTTATCTGTAAGCACATTAGCGATGTGTCTTATGTATGTTCGACCTCCAGACTCTCGACAAAAAATCAACCCATAGGGCAGAAAAGGAAAACGGGGAGACCTAAACTTGTTTTCAAACCTCTCTTAGTAGGTTAGGTAAGCCTAAAAAATATTTTTATTTCCCATTACCTCTTTATTTACTTACCATTAGGTTTCATTTTACTTACAATTTAAATTTTTATTTCCTTTTTGTTTATTATACTTCCTAGAATCGTATTTAAATACTTATCAATTAAATAGCAGTTAAAATATTAAGGTTCTCAGTGAAAATCGTTTTGCTAAGACACCCCATAAAATAAAATAATTTTGATTTTTTTTTGGATAAAATGCAAAGCGACCAATATTCGTTTCGTCCAAATTATTTTTGGTTAAAACGCAATACAGTCAATATTCGTTTCGTCCAAAATTTTTTGGATAAAAAGCAATTTGGATAAACTGCAGAATTAATTTCTTGCTTTTCATCCAAAATTATTTTGGACGAAAAGCTATTTGGAGGAAACGCAAGAATGGCCAATTTGCATTTCCTCCAAAAAAGTTTGGATGAAACGAATTTGGATCAAGTGCAAAATAACCGATATTCGCTTTATCCAAAATTTTTTGGAGGAATATCATTTGGATGAACCGCAATGAACCCAGCTAATCGTTAAAAGCATTGAATAAGAATTTTTCCTAACTTTCGTCTTGCCAGTTTTTTGTAAACAAAGGATTTTTTTCTGGTAACTCAGATGTTGGCTTGGATCTATTTTGAGAAATGGGGTCTTTTCTAATGCTTTTGACAATTAGCTATAAAAATCAAAAAATTAGAATTTTAATTTTAAAAACTTAGTTTTTAGCGGTATAAAAAATTCCTTGCCTCACTCTACAATTGTAATTCCTATGAATTTCGGCGATAGCTGATTTGACTTTTGCAGATTTATTAAAATGAAATCTAATGAAGAATCACAAGAAATCGTTCAAGAAAAAAAGGTAGCCAGCCACCCCAAAGATGAGGAAAAGGATTATTTGGAGCAACTTGAATTAATACTAACCAGATTTTCACACCTGACGGAAAGCATTTCACTTTATATTGCTTCAGCAAATAAGACACAGGAGGATGAAGTTCTGAAAGATCTACCGGAAGAAGAACGGAAGTTGTTGAACCAAATTAAAGAAAAGAGCGGAGATATCTTTGTAAAAGCTGTTGAATATCAAAAGGAAAATGTGGTTGAATTTCTGATCAAGTGCCGCGTGGATGTCAATTATAAAGGTGAAAACGATTGTTCTGCTGCTGACCATGCTTTGACCAACAAGAACTTCAAAATTTTGCTGTTGCTGTTGAAAAACGATTCGTTTTTTCCTACTAAATTTCGGGTTAGTGATCTGAGTGAAGATAGTGACGATGCAAAAGAAATAAAGTCATTGGTTGAAGTGCGAAATCATTTACACGAAATTATTAAAAATAAAGAGGTCGAGGATGTAAAAAAAATGAAGTTAAACGAAAACTTAAAGTTTTATTTAAACGGGGCCAACGAATCAGCTGTGTACACGGCTTTGAAAAATAAGAAATGGAATACTTACGCTTACTTAAAATCGGTTGGTGCGGAGTTTGCGAACTCTTCGGAAGAACGCGAATTGAATGAACTTGATTTCGCTGAAAAAGTGGCCCTGCAAGAGGCTATGATAAAATATTTTCCTGCTGTTTCAAATGCGCATATTTTGTACTTAACGTCGAAGTCAAGATCTCAGAAACCTGTAGCGAACCTAACTGACGTAATTATGGGTTATTACAATGAACTTGACAAAATTCCGGAGGTTTCCATCATTTTGAAAACGGTTCAGTTCGCAGATTACTTGGATATAATTTTTGACTTTGACGAAGAAGACATTGCGAAAGTAAATCCGGTAGCTAATAAAAATGTTAAGGGTGAAGCGAGATACAAAGACGGAAGAATCTATGTCGCCGCAGGATCGAAGAGGCTCAAAAATGAAATCTTAGGAACTATAGCTCATGAATTAACGCATATGGCAATGCAAATTTTGTATGAAAACGATTGTAATCCGTACGTAAAATCGGACGAAAGTTCCGTCGGTTTTTTTCAAGAAGTCAAGAGTAGTTTACAGAAGAATATTAATAAAAGTTTGTTTGGTCCATCTAAGATTTTGCTAGACGCATTGGATAACTATGAATCAAGTGATCACGACTCGGAGTTAATTGTAAGGATTCCTCAAATTCTGGTTGAATGCAACAGCGGAAGGGAGTGGCTGGAAAAAATTGCTCCGGAGTTTTTGAAATTCTACAGCGATAACATTTATCCCAAGTGCGATGAATTTATTGGGACAAGTGTAATTCTGAAACCAAAAAATACAATAAAATCAATCAACGAAAGCTTGGGGGATATGATAAAACATAAATCAAGTCAAATTTTTTTCAAAAATTTAGATTCCGTCCATAACTTACTGAAAAAGGACGGTAATTTTGTTTTTTACAAAGTGAAAAATACCTTTTTGGGCGTGTTAAAAATACTTCAAGAACTTTTTGGTAAAGATTTTAACAATTATCATAGCAATTGTTTAGTTTTAAAATTTAAAAACTTTGTAGTAGAATTAAGGGAAATCCTCCAAGGATTTTACTCTGGTGCATGCGACATAATGGTCCTGGATATGGATGATAATCAGTCTAATGGCGATCTTTTCAAAGTTTGCCATTTTCTTTCATTAGTAATTCAAGAAAAACCGAAGAAAAAAATCATTTTCGTAATTCCTTATAACTCCACAAAATTTTTAGTCAAAAATTTAAAAGATAATGATTTGTTAGACTTCTGCGAAGAAATGCTCGATGATGAATTTAGTCTAAACCATTTAGATGAAGAATCTCAAAAGAAAATTTTACAGAAGAAGATATTGTTTCAAGGAAGAGGGACCGTTTTGGGCGACTTAATTCAAAATAAGGATTTATATAGTTGTATAATTCCTGATGTCTTATGTACTCTTCTCGAAAATGGCTGTGTTAACATTGGAAATGAAATCTTGGGTTTAACCAGTTTAGAAGGAGCTTATTCTGATGTGGTTTTACCTATTAATTTCGAGTCTTTAATTACAGAAATCAAAAATTCAAAAGATAAGTTCATTCTAAGATCTACTGAAGGTCACGAATCGGAGAATGATTTTTGTAAATTCTTTAGGAAAACTTCGATCAACGCTGAATATTTGAATAATGAGATCTATAATTTTGAAAGCAAGATTTTTAAAGAAAAAATCATTTTAGTTAACGAACGGTTTAAGGATTCGGATTTTAGGGATATTTGCAAAAGTAACCAAGAAAACAGGTGTTATTTTATTGATGTAAAAAATCTGGAAAGTAATAACCCCCTTATTTTGCAACAAATTTACAATCCGAACTTCTGCGTTGAGAGAAAAGTTAAAAAAATATTCTTAAAAGCCGGAGAGGTAAATAAATTGTTCAGAGAAAATGACTCCCATATTTTTCTCATTAGCAGCGAATCCAGCGGTGGAAATACATTCAAGACGTATAAAAATGTGAAATGGTTAAGTAAAATTGACGCCAAATCCACATTTAAAATACTAAGGAAACAAGGAAACACAGTTCATTTAATTCAGAAGGAAAATGAAAATTTTATCTGGAAAGACTCTTATGGTTCGGTGGCCAAAATCCGAAATTACATAGATAAAAATGCTAATGTTGCACTTGATGAAGAAAATCTTATTTTAGACATAATTCATAAAAAAATTGTCTTAATAGCTGACGGTCCTGGTATGGGTAAGAGTACCACCATAACTAAATTATACGAATCAAAAGAAATCGTTGACACTCATTGGATAATTCGAATAAATTTAAAAGATTATTTAAAAGAAATAAGGGACCACATCAAAGAAATCAGCATCAAAAATATTATTCGACTTTTGCAAGATATCTTACCAAACCTGAAAAACGAATTGCATGAACGTTTATTGACGGTAGCATTAAAGGATGGTGAATTCCCAAAATGCCTTCTATTCGTTTTCGACGGTTTCGATGAAATCTTAGACCGGGATAACAGAGAAAAAATTCATAACTTATTGAACTTTCTAAAAAACAAGACGTCTTCTAAAATTTGGATTACTACACGTTTGCAATATAAAGACGAATTAGAAACTGCATTGGAAACTTTTGCTATCCAATTCGATCCCTTTGACGAAGAAACGAAAAATATTTTCGTGAAGAAGTATTTAAAGGATCGATTGATATTAATTTTGAGTCAAAAATTATATTCGGATGTTTTTAGCGAAAAAAATAACTCAAAACTTATGACCTTCAGTAAAAAATTGCTCTTGAAAATGAAGGATATTTTTAATGACGATATCGCTCAATTTATTGGGACTCCGTTGCAGTTAAATTTTGCAATGTTCGATTCTCTCCAATATTTTATAAAGTGGTTGGACAGCGGTCATGATCTTGATTTCACTTATATCGGTCGCAACTTAGTTGAAGTTTATGAAAACTTCATTGACCAAAAATACGAAATTTATTTTAAAAAATTCAATAAAATTGAAAAAGATACTCAGGGAAGGGAAAAAATAACTTCTGAAAAATATCACAGGAATCTAGCAGAATCTTTAATTTATGAACGGAAAAATTTGAAACCGGAAGTGGTTGAGAAGCAATTAATCCTTTCCGTCGGGTTGATTCAATCGCAGGTGGACAATTTCGAATTTATACATTTCACATTTAGAGAATATTATTTCGCACAGACTTTCGCAGAGTATGTGTTAAAAGAAACTGAAGGAACCTCAGAATATGAGAAGAAAATGATGTTTTTATTTAGCGAAATATTTGCAAAAGAAGAATTTGAAATGATTTGTAATTTTATGAATCTGCGACTTAGAGCAACAGTACCAGAGAAAAATTTAACGATCTTAAGAAATTTATTTTTGAAAAACGGAGAGATTCTCGAACCTTTTACTACTTTCGATTCAATATTCTGCATCGCCACTAGAAGAGGGTACAAAAATATTTTTAGATTCATTTGGTCTGTTTATTTATCTATGGCTGCAGTGTCACCTTCTTATAAAATTACAAACATTTTAAATAAATCCGTTTTTGATAATGCTATCCAAAGTGACGATCCGGAAATTTGGGAACCCATACTTGAAATTTCAACAAATGCGAATATCTGTAGAAACTGGGAAAACATTTACTACAGGTGTTTATTAAAACACAGCATGCCTTGTGTTATGAGAAGGAAGAACTGGGAATTTGTATTATCGATGTGTCTCAAAATGGACAAATTATTCACAGAAAATGAAATATATCAGTTACTTTTGTTACTTTCTGAAAAATATGCTTCATATCTTCATCTTGGATCTGAAATGGCATTAAGGGAGGACACTGAAAGCTTGTTTGAAAGCTTGTTTGAAAGCTTGTTGAAACTTCAGATGCCCTGAGAAGTTGGCTAAATTTGAACGAAACATTTATGAAGCCAAAAACCGTAAAACGTCTGTTACTTAATGTTAATAATATTTCTAGGTTGTTTTTCCGCGAGGCTGTAAAGCGTAAAGACGTTGAGACTGGAAAATTAATTCTGGAAAGGTCAGAAAAAATTTTGAGTTTAGAAGAATGGAAAACATTTTTAACGACGACTGATCACGGAAAAGAAGGCGGTGCTCTTCATTTGGCTATTTTTAAAGACAGTATGGAATTTGTGAAATTATTGATTGCATATGGAGAGAAACATTTGACAGGTGAAACTTTTTTCAAATTTCTTGTGGAAAAGGATAATATGAATCAATCAGTTCTGCAGTCAGCCATTTATTTGCGTCGAATCGAAATAGCTAAATTCTTAATAAATAAAATGAAAGAATTTCCGGAATGCGGAATAATTAGGGAAGAGTTAAAAATGGAGGACAACTCGAAAATTCACATTGTTGACGTTGCAATGGATTCTACGTTTGAAAACTTTGAAGAGCTATTGCCCCAAGACAATCACTGGAGTCAGCGATCGTTCTCCAATTCAGCTGATAATTTGGATGATGTATATATAATGATATATGCGTTAAACAAAGGGCAAAAAGTATGTAGAGAAATATTTTGCGAAAGTTTAATGAAGAAAGATAAAAATGGTGAAATATTTTTTCATTTGGTTATAAGAAGCGGAATGGAAGCGGTAAAATTGTTATTTGAAGTAATGGAAAAAGAATTGTCGATAGAGGATCGACGTCGATTAATTTTGATGAAAGGTAAATATCAGAAGTCTATCATCTATGAATTGACACATCGTTGGGAACTGGAGGTCCTAAAATATGTTTTAAATAAAGTTGAAACCATTTTGAGTGTAGAGGAGTATTGCGGGTTGCTGATAACAAAAGATGAATGTAAAAGTACTCTTTATGGTGCAATTTTTACCGAAGACTGTAGAGCTGTTTCTTTGATACTAGAAAGGTTGGATGCTGTGGAAAAAATGTTTGGAAATGGAAAAAGAACAGAAATAGAAGAGGAACTATTTTTGACCACAGATGAATATGGATATAATTGTCTCCTTTTGGCAATTGAAATAAATGAAATAGAAACGACGAAAATATTGATTAATTATTTGAAAAAAATTTTTGATTCCGAGAAATTGTCTGACTTATTTCTTATGAAAAATGAAAACTGTCGAAATTGCCTTCATGTGACGAACAGTCCAAAAATAATGAGTATTTTGCTTGATGAATTAAATGAAATATTGACGTTGGATCAGTGGTGCCAGTTATTAAGCCAAAAATGTATTTCTGAGAATTTTTCCACTGCTCTTCATATAATAGCCAGAAGAAACATACCGGATTTACTTCAGTTATTATTTGAGAAAATGGAACAGATTTTACCGATCGAAACCCAGCAGATTTTGCTCATGAAGACCAATGCTTGTGGTCTAAACATTCTTCATATAGTCCTGTCTTATTCTTTCTACAAATTCTTAAATACATCACATTCAGTTCTGCAAAAATTCAACCTGATTTTGTCAAAAGCTGAAGAAATTCTGACAAAAACACAACAACAAAAATTCCTGTTGTGTTTAGACAAAAAGAATAGAACGATTGCATACAAAGTAATTCGTTTCGGTGAAGCTGCAATTTTGGAGTTGCTATTGAACAAATCACAAAAAATGTTAAAACCAAGAGATTTTATTGCAGTCATGTGGATGCAAGCCGACTATGGTATTTCCGAAAAACACTGTGACACATTACTGCACGAAGCAGCTGATGAAAAACAACCCGAAATTTTAGGTGTTCTGTTAGATAATATTAATACATCTTTTCCTTTGATCGAAAAACGGAAAATTATAATGATGAAAAATTGTAGAAACAATAATACGTTTCTTGTTCCGGGAACAACGTTTCTTTATTTGTTTCTGTGCCATTATGGTAGAAATAGTTTTGAAACCAAATGTTTATTTGATAAACTACGTAAAATTTTAACTGCAGATGATTTGTGTTCATTACTGATGATCTCCGACAGGATTTCTGGCAGTGTCTTTCACGCCGCCGCTTTAAAGCAGACAAAAGAAACATTAAAGTTATTATTTGAAGAAGCTGAAAACTTATTAACAAAAAAAAAGTTTCAGAAATTGTTAACTGCAAAAGCCCAAGGTTTTACCGTACTCCATTTAGCCTATTTCAGAGGAGAATTAGACATCGTGAGATTAGTACTAAATAAATACAAACAAATACTGACATCAAAGCAGCAAATTGGGACGCTTCTTCATACAATCGTTGACAGGAAATACGAAGAAATAAAATAAAAGAGAGTGAGTTTCAAGAATCACTTTTAGATTCAGTTATGATTTTCGTAATCTTGGAGGAATCGAAAAGGTTGTTGACGACCAAAAAATTTACTCAACTGCTCATGTCAACCGACGAATATGGCCGCACTGTTCTTCATAAGGCTGTAATGAGTAACAAGTTCGAAACCGTAACAACATTGTTGCAAGAAACTGAAAAACTTCTGAAGCGTAAGGACTTAAGAAAATTTGTAATGGCGAAAACATCTTCCGGGAACACCGCGCTTGATTTGGTCTCAAATTGCAAAGACTGGCCGATGAGACCTTTGCTGATTGCGTTCATAAAAGAAAATCAAATAACTGATGATTTTCTTGAAGATATTACACAATCGGAAGAGGAAATCATGGATTTCGGTCCATTTCAGTCATCGATTTCGGTCTCTTCACTTTCTTCGTGTGAGGAAAGTGAATTTTCGCATGCTTCTGCAAGCGACGAAAAAGAACGTACTTATGAGTCAAGAAAAAATATGAACTTATAAGGACTTCAAATTTGAAAAAAAGTTGTTAATAGTTTAATAATTAAACTACTTCCAATTCTTTTTTCTTTTTTTAATTTCGTTGCATACAGTTTAATTTTGCTTATTAAAAAAAAAAACTTTGGTTTTATAAACTTATTTCCATTCTTCGCCATATCCATAAAATGCAATGTGTTTAAGGCCTAATTGTTCGTTGTTATTATTGTAAGGCTATTATAATTTTTTTAGAGAAATTCTGTCGCCGAAAATTTTTCTGTTCTGACATGGCTCAGACTACGCCCTAGTAGCACCGGTTAACCGTAGGATATCCATGAATTTCCAAATTTTATCCTAATCAGGTTATCCTAAAGAGGATAACCCGCGGAATTCCCCAGGCTATCCTAGAAAGGTTTTGAAATTATCACCGTATCCGGATCTCCCATGGCTAACCAGAGGTTAACCGAATTTGGAACAAGAAATTCGTTTCTTAAGCCAAGTTAGGATAACTCGCGGAATTCCTTAGGCTATCCTGAAACGGTCGATGAAATTATCACCTTATTCGAATCTCCTATGGCTAACCTCAGGTTAACCGAAGTAGGATCACCTGGGGATGTCCATAGGTTATCCATAAACATGTGACAGTGTAAGTCCGTTAAAAAAATCTCACGCTTGCGCAGTCCTAGCGTTGTAGAGCCGTTAAGTTCATTTATGAAGGTGACGGCTGTGTAGAATAATATTTCACGCTTAAAATATTCAGAATATTTCGGGTAAAAATGCATAAAAAATTTATTAAAAATGCAGCCCGAGCTGCCAAGAAATCCGCGAAAAATATTTTCGATGAGTGTACTAACGTGCGCGTCCTTGTAAGTGAAGTTCACGAATTGGATTCCAAACCCGAAGGAATCAATTTGAGTTTTAATGAGGTTGTGAAGTCCTTGGGGTTGAAATAATCGAGCCTGGAAAGAGTGGGGCGGTCGAAAAAATAACGACCAGGGAATTAAATATTAGACAAGAGGCAATTGTTGGTATTCAAGTGCTGAAAGTTCGGCCTTGTGGAAAAAAAAAATAAAAAAAATTCCTCCGAGGAGAGTTCAAGAATACATGGATAAATATTGTGCTTCACTCTTTACTACCAATAGAAATTGGGCTGTGGCTGAAAAAGTTCCAGGAAAGAAAGTTTCCTCCCTCCTGAAAAGGTTGCGAAGGCATCAAATTCCTTCATTCATCGGTTCATTCATAAAAATAAAAAAAATATTTTTCGCGGATTTCTTGGCAGCTCGGGCTGCATTTTTAATAAATTTTTTATGCATTTTTACCCGAAATATTCTAAATATTTTAACCGTCGCCTTTATAAATGAACTTAACGGCTTTACAACGCTAGGACTGCGCGTTTTTAACGGACTTACATTGTCACATGTTTATGAATAACCAATGGATAATCTATAAATGCATCATTTAAAATATACTTGCAATATTCCTATCCCCTCCTATGTATAGCTTAGAAAAATAAAGGTAAATTATAACCTAAATTTTGCCATTTTAAAAGGGGGGGGGGGGAGCGAGAAAAAAAAAGATATCCTCCGCACGCCCTAAATGGGTTATCCCGTGGATCATCCACAGGTTATCCTGTGGAGCTAAAAACGAGTCGATCCGTAGGATATCCTAAATGGGTTATCCTGTGGATCATCCACAGGTTATCCTGTGGAGCTAAAAACGGTGACCCCGAGTCGATCCGTAGGATATCCTCTGGTCATCGCAGGTTACCAAATGGATAACCTCAGGATATCCTATATCCCTGAAAGGTTATCCTCGGGAGATCCTATGGATAGCCATGTGCTACTAGGGGTACTAACTTTTTTAGGCAGATTGGTTCAGGCAGTGATTTAATTTATTACGGAATATTAGTACAATTGGGTACATTCGGGCATGGCTTCCTTTCTTTATGCTAATTACGTAATATTTGAACACACTTTTAATGTCTAAATCAAGAGATATCTGCTCGTTTTCAATTTTTCTTCAAAAGGTCTTAAGTTCATATTTTTTTTTCTTGTTCCAGGTAAGAATATAAGTATTACATTGTGCCGTAAAATGCAGTACCACGTAAGTTAGGGGGTTTTCAAGGGCCACTGAACCATTTCCTAATAGGTACACAATGCAGTATTAAAATCTTTAGAAGCTCCTGAAGCAAAACGGGAAACTGTATTTCGCAGTTTCAGATTAACCAAGACCCACGATATATTTTTAGATTACCATGACTAGGTAGCAAAAATTTATTTCTTGATCTCTGTAAAACAAAAAAATCTTTCTTAAGTTCGTCCAATTATTTGAATTATAAAGTTATAAAATTTTGATTAAAAAAAAATACTCGCCTTCTAAATCCTAAGATTTTTACGTCATTGTCCTCTATGTCCTCTAAACATACTGTTAACAGGGCATGAAGGGGATTGGTACTAAATGATGCTGAGGAGCATTTTCCATTTTATAACTTTCAGAATGAATTATTTCTGAGATATTTTACGATGAAAAGAAATTTTTGCTACCAAAGCATGTATAAAATTTAGAAAATTCAAAAAAAAGCTAATACGAATTTTTAAATTTTTTTTAATGTCGAGCACCCTTGCACTTTGTGATGGGATATAATAGGTTAAATATTTGTTTCAAAAAAAGAAATTATTTATATGAAAAAATAATTACAGCCACTTTTATTCAGTTTTTCTCTAAAATTAAACAGTTTGTGGCAAAACCCTGAACAGTTGTACAAATAACAGCAGTACAATGCAATCAATAATCATAAGCACCATCAAGATTTTAAAAGATTTTTGTAATTTCTACTATTCTTTATTTCAAAGAAACAAATTGTCCGGTTTTAATTATTCTTCCAACTACTGAAAAAATTTCCTAAAGCTTTAATCGATTATAAAAAGCAGCAGATTCATTAGGAAAACAAATTTAACTGGTTTTAACAATGAACAAAATCGAACAATTTATATCTCAGATAATAAATATTCATTCATTTTTGCTTATTCTCCCTGACTTAATATGTTTTTTTTTTTCTTTTAAAATAAATAAAAAATGAAAAAACGTAATTGAGCAAAACACAACCAGCAGCGTCCCTGCCTAATTAGGCTTCTCAACAAAATTCTTTTCATTCAAGGAATGGGGATAGAAAATGAGATCCAATTTTTTTTTTTCCTAAATGCCTTTTTTTAAAAATAAGGAATTTCTTAACAAGGCTTATCCTCAAATATTTACAAAATGTATCACAGCACAGCTTGTCATTTTTTTCTCCCCAACCCGAAATCTTTCATTCTCTCTTAAAAGGTTAGGGAACTTCATTGTGCACTTCGAAAAAAAAAAATTACAAAAATCCAAGAATAAGCTGCTTTCATACAACTATCAAAAAAAATTCTTTTAAAAAAAAAAAGTTCAATGATGACATTACTGACCTATTATTAATGGAAAAAAAAAAATTTCAACCTTAAAAACTACAAACAATTTAAATAACTTATTTGAAAGTATCGTATAATCTCCACATACAAAAAATGGCAGCGATTAACGAAATTCCTGAATGTAACATTTTCCTACGCGAATTATCCCTACGAACCAACACAACGGAAGAGGTCGAACTCAGAACTGAAAATTGGGGATATTCACGGAGTAATTTTCTAAAGTCAGTCTCTACTTGATATTTAACACATGGATCAAACTGCCATGACAGAGTATATACACCTGTACATAAGACTGAGATTATTCCTAAAGGTAAACAAACATAGGGTTTATCAGTCCAAATAAATGCGGTGGCCACGGATCCGAGACCGGCTAATACGGCCGTTTTGTGGAGGCAGTTTCCAAATGCTATCCATCTAGCTGTTTCGTCCCCTAAGCGAGATGGTTCAATGACTATAACAGTTACTCCTGCTTCTAATGCTCTCTCCAGTTCCATTTCAAATTTTTCATATGCATTTTCATTATCATATACTTCGTTTATGAAGGTAATTGAAGGTGTCTCTCTGAAAAAAAAAAAAATTTATTAATAGTTACCATCTTTTTGCTTGCAAGTTAAATAGATTCTTTCACTAGTTTTAAAAATTAATAAGCTTTATCATCAAGTTCTTTTTATTTCTTTTAAATATCCATCTGAAGTAGCCTTCCAACAGGCTTTTTACTGCTAAACTTTATATATTTGTCAAAATCGAAAAAAGCTTTCAACACAACTACAATTTAGGGCAAATACATAAATCTTTAATATTCTCTTACTCAATCAGAAGTTAACCTAAACTACCTAAAAACTAAAAAAAAACTGAAATAACTATCCCTGTATTAGCAAAAATCTTCTCACCTCAAAGTTCTTGGAACATCAACCATTTTTCACAAAAATTAATAAAACTCCTTGCTTTATATTACAAAATTATTCCATTTAATTGTCTTTAATATAGTTGTAAATGGGAGACTCTTAATCTTATCTGCTGAGTGCTGCTTTTATGATTACCTGAAAAGAGAAAAAATACAACACATAATCCATTTATCTCGAAGTTAATACAAAGGCAAAGAGGTTAGATTTAATTATGACTAACACTTTTTTTTTTAAAAAAATGCTTTCCCTGAAGATGATATGGTGCTTTTTGCATTTTAGAACTTATAATAATGATTTTGTAAAACTCCACGGAGTCATACAAAGGATAAAGCTCATGTTTGTGAATCACACAAGAGACATGTTTGAACCTCTCCCAGCATGACAATTAAATCCACAATGAAAATTCAAGTTACCTAAGCAATTACCACCATTTTTTTTTATCAAAGGGTAATGTTTTTACCATTTTTTTTATTTTCACGAAATCGTGGTTGCGTCAACAAGAAAACAAATTTGTTCGTTTAAATGGGTTGCCTGTTCAAAAATAATAGTAGAAATACTTACAATATCCTTTGGTTCTTCTGTTATTGTTATTTAGAAAGTTAAAACGTATTCTATAATTCAAGATTAGGGCCTAAAACCCTTTCATAAGAGACCTCTTGTCATTCAGCTTCAAACTGGGCTAGTTTAATCGAGGCGGTTTGTTCCTAAGCCCTTATGAAAACAAGTGTAAAATTTGAGCTTTTTTGAAGATTTAGAGCAATTAGGAATGCTTTTAGCAAGGAAGTTAAATTTAAGAGGATCAGAGATGAAAATATCTGAATGACAGTTGGTTCTAAATTATTTATTTGCATAAAAGAAAGTGAGAAGTTGGCGTTCCTTAGCAAATTACGAACAAACCAAGATGGCGTCAAAAAGGCCCGCGAGGGCCCTAAAAACAAAGGAGTTCTTTTTTAACCCAAAGCGGCGTGTCGCCGCCATGTTTTTTATATCGTAGTTACTAATATATGGCGACATTATATCGTGTCGTCCAAACTGAGATTGCATGTCTAAATTCTTCTATGTAGGGTTTATAATCACTACGCATGCGCTGTGGGTTTTAGAGATGGAGTTGCGCAGTAAATATTGGATGCTGGGTAAATAATGTACAGTTTCTTTAATGTACGCGTGGTGACGGTGGTGTGACAATGGTTATGTGTTTTCCTTTTAAAAAATTTAAAATGTAATGAGGAAACTCATTTTTTTTGGTTTCTTAATTCGTGTATATGGTTGTAAATAACGGAATTATGATCGTTAAGTAAAGTTACGGGAGGCACATATGGTTTATCATTTTTTTTTTAAATACAAGTGGGTGCAGCATTTATACATGGCGGTTTCTGATGACTATTGTTTTTTTTCTTTATAACAATCAAATCTGTGATTTACAATGAAAAATGTGCAATAAAGAGCCGTGCGGGGCCGTGATTTTTTTTTCCCCACCGGGAGCGTAGGATGAAAAATGTAGGCTCGTTTGTTTTTTGTCTTCCGAAGGTGAAAAAATGTCTACAGGTCTGATGAGGGCCGAATGTAGAAAATTTGTCCCTAACATATTTAACAAAACGAAATGCAGCAATTGCTTCCGGCAAAAAGAGGAACACAGTGCCGAAGCTTTGGAGTGCAATAGGGTGAGTTTTGAGTTTTAAATTTAAAATCCTCAACGGAAAAAATAAAAAACACCTTTGGGGGTTTGCACTAATTTATTCAACTAAAGTGACTCAGATGTCTGTCAAGGAAGGGAAAAAATATATATTGAAAAATCATTAATTTAATGCTAATTACATGTAGCCGACTAGAATAGTGATAATTATGCATCACCTACTTACTTGAAAATGTTAATAATTTTAAAATGGTTTTGAAGGATAAATCAAATAAAACGTAAAATGTGATATGGCACATCCCTTTTAATAGAGAAAAAATTGTTTATGAAAAAAAAAAATCAATGACAGTTTAATTTACATAATGCTTGTTTATAAATAATGTAAGGTAAAAGTAACCTACCTGTTATTGAATTGGAAATTTTTTTTTTTTTAATAGTAATGTTGTCAAGTGTTTTTTTTCATGCAAGGGAGAGTTTAAATGAAAAAATGTCATGTTATTTGTCAGTTTGCAGCCCCTGTTTGAATCAGTGAATGTACACATGCTTTTAGATTTGTAAAAAAATGAACTTATTGCTCAAAACTAAAAGTTAACCAATAGTAAACATTCTGCTTTTCTTAATGGATGGGTAGAGAAAATCATCTCTTAAAAGAAGGTTGTTAAAATTAAAAAAAAGAAATCTCTGTAGGGGAATGTCTATGCAAAAAAAAAGGGTAAAAGTTGTTTTTTTTTTATTTGGTAGGCCTAAATGTAAATCAATTTTTCATTCACTTTTTTTGAAGTTGAAACTTCAAAACTTCAAAACTGCAAGTCTCTGCAAGATCAGACATTATTAAAAGAGCACAGAACTTGCTGGTTAAGAACTGGGGCATTATCATTTTGTTGTGCGTTATTTTTCATTTTGATTCAAGTAAAATAAAATAAATTTTTTTTTATTACTTTGATTGTTAATTTAGGAATATTTTGTACCCTTATGAAGGAGGAATTTTTTTTTTTTGACGTAGGACTACGTCATACCCCGTAACCTGGAGATTTCTGTTTGTTTATTTGTTTATTTGTTTATTTGTTTGTTGGTTCGCACCTAAAAAATTATTTAATATTTTAATATTAAATAATTAATATTTTAATATTAAATAATTAATATTTTAATATTAAATAATTAATATTTTAATATTAAAATTTTAACTTGGAGAATGTTAAAAATTTTATGGTCAAAATATAGACCTAGTCAACATTTTAAATTTATTATAATTTTTTTCTGGCACAGAAAAAACTTAAAATTTTTGATGAAAAAGGTCAAAAGTTGAAAAAAAATTAATATTTCTTGTAAATTTTATTAATTTTAATATTAATTTAAATTAATTAATACTTTTAGAAGCAGCAAAATTTCAAAAACCTTAAAAATTGTAATATTAAATTAATTTATTAAAAAATATTAATTTTTGGTGCCAAAAGGGGGCCCTGGCAAAACCCTGACCTTGCAAAACCCCGGTCGGTCGCGGACCATAGTGCCGCGAAAAGTGCAGTAATTTGATTAAAATTTTAATATTAAAATAGTAATTTACAAGAAAGAATTTCATTTTTCATTATTTTCGTTAATTTTTTAAAATTTTCGTACATTTTAAAGTTTTCGTTAATTTTCGTCAAATTAATTCGAAAATTATGTTATTATTTATCTTATGGTATTAAATTATATTATTTAAAATGATAAAAAAAGATCAAATGTTATGGGCGAAATAACACGGAGACAAATTTTTAGAAAGTTCTTGTTAATTTTCGTGAATTTTTCTTTAATTTATCATTAATTTTTCTAAATTTATATAAACGAATAAACATTATCAATTTTCATCACGAATAAACATCATTAATTTTTCTATATTATCCGTTAATTTTTCTAATTAAAGGAAATTATGGATTATCTTTTTGATATAAAAAAATTCAATTTAATCTTTTAAATTTTTCATTATTTTCGTTAGTTAAAAAAATTAACGGAAAATTGACGGATCATTTAAAAAATTAATGATGAATTAAAGAAAACTTCACGAAAATTTTTAAAATTTTTTAAAATTTTTTTAGTAATATTAAAACAGTGCCCCATAGACGTAGTCCTACGTAGGGATATGCTGCCATATCCCAGTATAATTTTTCGTCTTCAGAACATTGTAGAAACAGTTTGATGTCATGTTGGAGCTTGCTTGGATTTAATCAGAAGTATTCTTTTTTCTCTTTTTTTTTTGTCAAAACAATGTCATTGACAAATTAATCTGAAAGACTGACATATTCTGGGACTGAGGTCTATATCAGATAGTCAAAGACCACAAATACTTAGGATTTATGACAAAATCTATAAATTCAGAAATATTTTATTAATCATGCGTTATTATCCTATGTAATTAATGTTGATATCTAAAAGGCTTTGATTATAGAGATAAAAGTTGGGGCTTAATTTTCTAAAACTAAAATATCTTGTTTGGTGGGGTCAATATCAAAAGCATTGATTTTTACATTCAGTTTTACTTTCTTTTAGAGTGTTGTGTCGAGTTACTTTACCCAGCCAGAGCTGAAAACTGAACAAGAAATACTATATTATGATTGAGAAACAAAACCGATAAAAAGGTGATTGATGTCTCAATATTGAAATTGTCTGGCCATAATATTTATTTGTTATAAAACATTTCATTGAGGTTTATTTTCTGTGATGTTTTTTATGCCAAGCAAGTAGAGCTTCTGGCTTTAATTCACGAGAAAATTGAATTTTCACTTTTTCTGAATACTAAAAATTAGGGAAATTTTAGAATCAAGGGATTCGAGACGCCAAATCGTTCCTTTTCTCCAGCTGAGGGAAACAGGAAGCCCAGACAAATTTAAAAATATGAAATCGTGTGTATGTGACCCTGAAATGTGGTTTAAATCTATAACAAGCACTTCCTTTGAAAGATGGATCTTATAAATTGTACTGAGAATTAATATGATTTTTCCGAGAAAGCAAGAATTCTGATATTTCCAAAATTCTGTTCTCAAGAAACGGAAATTTTCGAAGGTCGAGAACCGGAATTTTTTTTGAGAATTTCCAAGGCGGAGCTGCTTATGCAGAAAATTTGTAGGAGAGGCTGTTTTATCTAATATTTGATTTACGGGGAAAAAATCGAAATTTTAGGTATTTGACGAACTTCTTTGGTGTACCCTGGAATTTTTAGGGCAAGTTTCAACTTGTCTGAATTGTAAATGGAACCGGAGAATAATTTCAAAAAAATTTGTAGTCGAAAAGCTTAGAATTTGTTTCCAGAGTTCGTAACCGGTTGAAACTTGTTTTAAAAATTCCAGGATACCTTTTAGCTAGAAAATTCCGAACATATTTTTCCAAATTTTATTCTTGAATGATTTCAAGAAAAAAACGATGTTCCATATTGAGCGCCTGCAGATTTACAGTTTAGGCAACCGGCATCATCACATGCGTGAAATACAAATGATTGCTTAATTTTTTTGGTTTTTTAGGGGAAAAGAGGTTTATACGTGTTTTCACTGTCGGAATTTCAGATGTCAGAATGATGCAATTCCAAACAGAAAAATCAATATGGCGCCAAAAATTAAATTTTTAAAAATGAAATTGATCCACCCTTTTGGATTTTAATTTTTTTAAACTTCTGACTTAAATTCGGAATCGACTGTCGAAAACACATAAGTAGGTAAAACTTCAGGTAATTATTTTCCTAATTAACATAGGCTAAAAACAAAATTTGTTATTTTAAGTATAATTACGTTGGGCAGGAAAGGTTTAATACTGGGGGGGGGGGGGGGGGTCGAGGAAATTTAATTTTTTGCTGTGCTAGGCTTACTAACAGTTAAACCAGATGGCACAGTGGAAATTTGAGACATTGATTTATTTATGAGAAATGTTTGTAAGTTTTAATTTATTTCTCAAAAATTGTTTCTGGAAATTTTTTTTACTAAGAAACAATATTAAAATAAGAAAGTTGAAACAGGCTGAACTCATCGATCATTCAGTATCTTTAAATTATTTTTGCCAGATATAAAAAAATGGATTAAAATGCAAATAAAAAAAATTATAATGATGTTGATAGGGGGGAAAGAGAGGAGAACCATAGTGAGAGATGCAATATACACATCTGAAAATAATTCCCAAGACTGATGATCACGAGCCTTGTAGATTACTCAAGGTTTCCAATGACTTTTTATTTTCTGATGGGACCGACCTAGCGTGTTCACAGCGCAGATCAGCTATCTCATAGCTCAAACGTGACCTTTAATTAAATCCAACCAATCTCCTGGGACACGGGATGAGCCATTTATTATTTCAAATGAACGAACAATTTCCTATTCAACTTTTCCATTAATTTTTTTTTTCGAATGGAAAATGGATCTTTTTTTTGTCTCTCCTCGCGTTCTTCATGCGATAATAATAAAAAATTAGCAAAGTGTGACTTTGATACGTAACAATCCTGCGCATCAAACCTTGAAAAAAATTGAAAGTCATAACTTTAAAAGACGAAATAAAAAAAAATAAAATAAAATTCACACGTGGTTGAATTTCGTTGACAAAATTTTGAGATTAAAAAGAAAAATCAGAAAAAAAAAAAAATACTTTCGCTTGTTAACCTGATCCGATCACGGAGTAAAAGGCTAATTTATCGACTGTTAAATGGCAAATGACATGAGGTTGATTGTGCTTGAATTATTATCCACCCCAATGTAATTGAATTACGTCAAAAATAATTTCGTACAAAAAAAAATGGACGATTTCCTGTTCCACGCCTTCGATTTACTATTATTGGGCCGAATCGCGATCCCATTTAATTTTATAATATAGCTTCCGAAATGAAAACATCTTAACCCCTTTGATACCTAAAAACCGAAATCCACAACAAAAGAAGGTTTATTACCCGCGGCGCGTGTTATATCGCTTTTGAACAATGGTCTAAGGTGTTTCCTTTTGTCATAACGGACAAAAGGGAACTAGCCCATTCATGTTTTACATCATTTTTGCATAATATTTTTTTTTTTTTTTTTTTATAAATCTGTCATGAATGAAAAAAGGCCCCGATCGACAGAACCACTTCGTCTAATCGAATTTAGGGCACGTTATTTTTAAACCCCAAGGGCTTATTACAATTTTTTTTTTTTTTTTTTGAACAATCCGAGCGCATTTCCGGATTTTCTTTTGTTTCTACGCGGGTTCGTATCCTTCATTAATATTCATTAGAGAGGTTGTCTCCAAAATGGATTGACCTTAAGTCTGCACAACAATGTGTAGTAAATTAGGGCGGAGGTGTCGTAAAACCGATTCTTTTGAATTTACATAAAGAAATGATGATGATGATGATGGCAAGAGTTTCGAAGAAACAAAAATCTGTGTTTTATTATCGTTATCATCGTCATCCGGAGCGCACTTGTCAAAAAAAAAAATTTTTTTTTTTTGGAATGACTTGGCATAGTATCGTTTACTTTTCGTTCTTAATGTGTATTTATAAACAAGAATTATGTAAATGAACTGTCATTTTTATTTTTTCTCCCCTTTCGTTACGGATGGGGTGCCCTAACTGAACCGTCGATTTGATTTACTTTTTTAAAATTTTTTTCTGAATTTAAATGGCGCGGGGAAGTTGTAAAGGATATTATTTCTAATTTTATTTCTTTGGTCCTCCTACAGCATCTCTTTCGGAAAACACTGCAGTGTGCTTTGCTTATTTATTACTCGTCCTATGCACTAAAACCCTTGAGTTTGGATATCCTAACGAAGATTGGGTCCCTGTTTCGTTTAAAATTGCTTTTTTTTTAATGTTAAAATTTTAACTTTAAAAATTTTAAATAATATTTTGACGATTTTTTTTTAAACTTTTAGCCTTTTTTAAGTAAAATTAGACGACATGAACGAAAGCAAGGACTTAAAAAACTTCTTGTAAATTTTCAAGAAACTTAACTTTTACAAGAAACTTAAAGTTGCTTAAAGCAAGGACTTAAAAATTTCTTGAAATTTTATTTAACTTTTTTTAAAATTTTCGAAGTTTTTTTGAAATATTCAAAAACTTAGAAATTTTAATGAAAATGTTCGCTACATTTTTTCATTTTTTCCTTTTTTCTTTCACCAAGAATATGAGCTAAAGCAATGTTCTCATATTAAAACTTGAACTTTGAAGACTTTAATTAAAATTTTGATTGAATTTTTTTTAACTTTCGACCTTTTTTATCAAAAATTTTAAATTTATTCGTGCCAGGAAAAAAAATGATATTTTTATAAGAAAATTTGAATCTTTTGACCAAAACAAACAAGAAAAAAAAAGCCTTAAAATTTTTAAATTTTTTCATTGTTTAAATTTAGTGATAATAGGACAGTACCCCAAAGGTCAAGTCCTACACAGTAAAAAATATTATGTAAATATGTTCTAAGATGTCCACATAAATTTTTTATGTTGTTTCTCCCATAAGGCAAACATAAAACAAAAACAACATAAAAATTATGTGGACCTGCTTATGTTGATTTATGTTGATTTTGACATAAAATTTTTTACTGTGTACGTAGGGATATGCCCCCATAGCCTAGTATGATTTTTTTTACACTTTTTTCTGTTTTTTAGGATCTACGCTTGATTCCCTAAATACCAGGTCTGCATTCAAATCTGACAATTTGGATCTGAATTGCAGAATTTTCATAAATTTTTTGACGCTTTTCAGGGCCTAAAAGTTTTTTATTTATAAATTTTTGAGAAGGATTCCGTTATCCCAGAAAAAAATTCCCTGTCCTTGAAAATGAGATGCTTAGCTCCCTGCTGTCCCAAAAATCATCGAATCATCCAAGCTTTTCAGAAAGATCTCATCAAGAAAGTAAGACTCTTTAGTCTTTAAAATCAAGAGACGACTTGTAAAAATTGAGAAAAAAATCAAAAATGGAGAATGGAAAAATTTTTTTAAATTAAAAAAATTTTTAAAAATCAAAAATTGCAAAAAATGAAAAAAATTGCCAAAAATTTTGACAAAAAAGTATCCTGGGAATCAGAAATAAGAAATTTTTAGAATCCACACAGTAAAAAATTTTATGTAAAAATTAACATAATTATGTTAAAATTGTACATAATTTTTATGTTGTTTTTTTTATATTTACCATTACCTTTTGGAAAAAACAAGAGAAAAAATTTGTGTAGACCGATTTTTACATAATTACATAATATTTTTTACTGTGCAAAAGATTTTCCCCAAAAATTTTTGAAAACAGAAAAAAATCCTTATTTTTTTCAATTTCAAAAAACTTGATTGGGGTTATTCTCTCAGGATCCCGGAAATTCCTGGTGTCGAGCCATCTTGAAAGAAATCTTTATTCAGCCAATGTCACAACCCAACTTAATACGTATACACTTTTACACAGAAATTAAGGACCGCGAGTTCGAATTCAATCCCATTCGGCACCTAAACACTATAAAAGACGTACCGTCACCTGTAATTGGTTAAAATTTGGTGTGCAGCGCCGCGTAGCGAGTAATTTCCCTCGTTATTTTTGGCGGCACGTGACCTCAGTACAAATATCATTCAAATCAAACTTACTTTTTAATTATCATTTTTTTTCTTTTTTGTTCTTCAATGAATCAAAGGCCAAGGTAAATACTATCTCCTTATGTTCGACGGCGTATGAGCCCAGGTAGAATTTTATTCAAAAGGTGCTAAATGACATTTCACGAATTTAAAATTATAATTTATGTTGTAAGCAAGTCAGGTTTCAGATTTTGCGATGTAAACTATCATTATACCCGAGGTTTTTTTTTCTCCTAAAGACAAAGCGTCTTATTATTACGTCATCGCTTTTGTTTTGTTTTTTAAAAAGGACCGGGATCGATTTTCGATTCGCCACTGATCTTTTTTTTTTTCTCCTCTTTCCGGCCGATCGTGGGTTAGAATTAAATACCACGCAGTACTTTTTAAGTTGGGTTATAATAACGACGATAAATGTAAAATTGATGCTGGATAACGCGCTTTCTCTTATATCTATTTTCTCCTTTAGTGATATCGCGTCGGTAATTTTTTTTTTTTTTTTTGCAATTTTTTTTTCCTCTTCTTAAAAACGAGTAGAAAAAAAAGGAGGATTTTTTTTTTTTTTTTATAAATAATTATTCACTTTAGCAGTTGAAAACAATTGAAGTTCCTTTGCATTACCTTGGCATGAATTTTCAACACTTATAGAAATTGACAGGTCTATGTTGGTTATTTTTTACACCATGGAAAATCAAACGAAAAATGTTATTAACGTCCGTCCGGTCATGATGCGAATCGATTGTTAACGAAAAAAAAAAAAAAAAAAAAATTCATATTATAATTTCTTCTGTGTTTAATTCTTGTCCTTCGCTTTATCAACGATCATAGACATTTTACATGACTATTTTTTTAAAGTCATTTTTAGTAAATACTTATTAAAAAAAATTACGAAAATTGAGCGCCATTTTTCGATTATAATTGGGTCACGACGAACAGGCCAACTATGGACTCTTGGTTTTCCCCATAAGCAGGTGCAGATGGACTGTTCAAAGTCTGGAATTTTCTTTTAAAAAGGGGGGGGGGATTTTTTCCTCATGAAGATTTTTGTTCTTGAAAGCACTAGTACAAAGGGACATTAAAAAAAAAATTATGCGCCCAAAATTGCTCAGTTATGCAGCCGGTAATACAAATTTAATTTTAATTTTTTTTAAAATCCTTTTCCTAGAACTTTTTGAATATTATTTGTGTGAATTACAGGATTTTAGAGGTCGCTGATTCCGAATCTGAAATTAGTTTTTACGTGTGGGACACTGGTGGCCCCCCAGAAAACAAAACTTTATTTAAATTATCGGAAAAATAACAGGTGGATATCGATTTATGTTTTTCGGCACCCTGATTTCAAATCTAACATCGGATTTTACGTACGGGGCACATGTGGCGCCCCAGAAAATGAACTTGTTTTAAATTAACTCCCCCCCCGGAAAATTAACTTGTCTTTATTTTTCAGAAACAAATTATTTTTCGAGTAATAATAATTAAAAGAACTAAAATTTTTGAAAGTTAATAGTCCGCCGTCTTTAATTTAATTTTTTTTTAAATTTGGACTTCAGATTCGAACTTTTCAGTTCAAACCCCCCGCCCCAAATATTTATTTATTTTTTTTTCCAAGTTATAAACGCCATACACAGAAAAAGGTGTTTTGCCCATAAGCTAAACATAGGTAAAGAATTCTTTTTAAATATTCCATAAATATCCATTATATGGACCCATGGACCTCTGGGCATTAAAATCCATTAATTAAAAAAGGCTAATCGATTTCCAAAATTGAGAATTTGGGTATTTACATGCGTTGGAAATTCACTTGTTGAGAAAAAAGAGCCAAAAATAAGGAAAGATGGGGTTAACATAGGGTAAAAAATGTTTGGCATCGAAATTACATTTGGGGCATTATTTCTACATATTTTGGGCACATTTGGGCTATTTTCGAATTTCCAAAATTTTCTGCCCTTACTTTGTTACAGCCATCCCGTTTTTCTACTATAACCCTGCCTGGGCGGGCCAACGGGTCAATATTTTCGAACCGAATATTTTTTTAGGAAGCTAAATAAGTACCTAATATACCCTACAGAGGACAATTTTTTATATTAAAGGATGTTAATTGGGCGAATTTTTGAAATTCGTCCAAATTAAGCACCATTTCGGGCCTAAAAACTTCAAGCACCTGGCCTGGGCCAAAAATTTTTTTTTCGACCTTAAAAAATTCAGGCTTTTTACAAACAAATGAATGATTTTTTGCCCAGGGAGCGAAAATTAAAAAATTGACCTTCAAAATGAGCCACCTTATTAAGCAAGTGGTACAATAGCTGGAATTCTAATTAAAGTCAGCAAAATTTTGGATTCATGCAGGAAAAGAAAGTAAAGCCGCAATTTTCGGGATGGAGTTACTAAAATCCCGGGATTAATCCAGTTTTCGGTACCCCAGGATTACAGTCTATATCAGAAGGGAATTTTTCCGTACAAAATAGACCTACCCCAAAAGCCCTAAAATCATCCAGGAAAATTCTGTAAATCCAAATTTTATAAAAACCGGTAACGGTGATCCAGGAACTTTATTTCCTACGTCTTAAATTCGTCAAATTCCTTGGGTTTTAATTATTTCATTATTTTTAATCTGCAGAGTATTCGGTTACATGATAAGTTCTCAAGCAATTTTTTAAAAAATAAAAACCGTACCCAAAGATAATTAATTTAATAAAATTCATGCCACGATGAATGAATTACAGATGTTTCTTTGACTTTTTTATTACGCACATTCAAATTAAAATAAAACCGTTTCCAATGCCAAGGTCATCTTCTCTAATACGTATAAACCTAATAAAATTAGGTTAATTATGGACCGAAAATTATTGCAAAAAAAAGTATCAGCTCGACATTTTTTATAATTTTTTTTTATAAACATTAATATGGGCAATAATTACACCGAATTAATCAGACTCAAATATATCTTTTTTTTTTTTTTTTTTTTTTTTTCTTCGACATGATGAACTAATCCAGTTTCGAATGTATCCTAATCGATCAAAAAAAATCGCATGTTAACGGTCGAATTTTTTTTTTTTTTTCTAAAAGCGTTTTTTAATTCGCTAAAAAAAAGCATTTTCGAGGTTTCATTACGTGGAATCCTTACAAATTTTTTTTTCTGTTTTTGTTTTATAATACGTTTGCGGACGTGGCGAAAGTTTAGCTAATCCCATTTTCAACCTTGGCAAAAATTTTAATTTAATAAAAAATATTCGTGATGAGAAGTGATATTTAAATTTTAAAAAAAAACGTCAGGGACGAACGAGTACATCGATATGTCAGGTCGCTTGTGCCAAGCAACCATTAAATAGGTTTGCTTAACGGTAACGAAGAATACCTACTGTAATTATAGACATCAAGGTACATTGCCTTTCGCGATATTCATTTTTTTTTCCCTGGCATGCAAAGTCAAAAAAATTTTTTTTTTTTTTTTTTTTTTGCGCAAAGGAAATTACTTGCTGCTTGTGTTCTCGAATCTAGGGACTTGAAATTCTGGTTGGTGTTATAAATTCTGTGAGAAGGGAACTTGTACGAACTTGTACGGTGTAGAGATTTCAGGAAAAGCCATCAAATTTGAAAGAGGAACAGAAAAAGTGATGCAAAAAGTGTATAAAATTTTTGGAAAATAAATACAAAAAAAATTTTTTTTGTATTGTTTATACGAAAATTTAGACGTACATAATGTTTGCAAAATTTATGCATAATTTTTTTAAGCATGAAAATCTGGATGTGCTTAATTTTCGCATGATTTATGCATATTTTTTTGCTTTATCGACCGCAGGGAGAATAAAGCATTGCATTTAGCACAAATTTCAGATTTTCAGTTTTCGATATATTTACACGTTTTGAGGTCCCCTGATGCCGAAAAAAGCAAAATTTGAATGGTGGCCGTGTGTGTGTATGACCGTATGACCGTATGACCGTATGACCGTATGACCGGATGTGACAAAAAAGAGGGATGTCCGTCGAAAAGCAGAAAAACGAAAGAGCGGATATCGATGATTTTTGGTGGGTAGCAACTTCTAATGAAATGTAGGTGCTGATTATTTTTTGATTTAATCGATCCAGGGATTCGGAAGCAGTGAGTGAAAATGTTAAATTTTCAACAATTTCAAGATCTTTTTTGACTATAAATCGCGAACGCAGCTACCAATTGAGTCCTATTTTCGTACAGCAGTAGATATTCATCCAGATACGCTACCATTGAAATTTGGTTAAATTCTGTTGAGTGGTTCAGAAACGGTGAGCAGGGCTAAAAGTATGGGTATAGGCCTAAAAACCGATATGTCGACTTTTGAAACGTCACGATATGACGTCATCGATTACGTCAACAAAGCGATTTGGATGCTGATTGGCGGTTTTTCGTGGAGCTAACAAAAAACTAACCGTATTTTTGAAAATATTTTCGGGGTAGAGGATTCCGAATCTGAAATATTTTTCCGAAATTCGAATCCTTATGCCAGTATTGCGGCTTTGGTGAACCTCTGATCAAAAATCTAAATGAATTTTTGAGAATATTTTCGGGGTAGAGGATTCCGAATCTGAAATAATTTTTCCGAAATTCGAATCCCTTATGCCCGTACTGCGGCTTTGGTGGACCTCTGATCAAAAATCTAACCGTATTTTTGAGAATATTTTCGGGGTAGAGGATTCCGAATCTGAAATAATTTTTCCGAAATTCGAATCCCTTATGCCAGTATTGCGGCTTTGGTGGACCTCTGATCAAAAATCTAACCGAATTTTTGAGAATATTTTCGGGGTAGAGGATTCCGAATCTGAAATAATTTTTCCGAAATTCGAATCCCTTATGCCAGTATTGCGGCTTTGGTGGATCTCTGATCAAAAATCTAACCGTATTTTTGAGAATATTTTCGGGGTAGAGGATTCCGAATTTAAAATTATATTTCCAAAATTCAGATTCCGTATGCCCGTACAGTGGCTTTGGTGGACCTCTGATCAAAAATCTAACCGTTATGTATATTATTTATAATATACATTTCATAATTCGTCGATAAAGCACTTTGATCGGTTCACCGATCTCATTTTTTTTTTAAAATCAAAGCAGTGAAAATAAGTTCTAAAAGGTTTATTCTCGATCACTTTGCTATCGAAGTATCCCATCGTAGGGATGATATTTAAACGGACCGCATAGGATAACGGAAACAAAACTAGACTGAATTGCTAACGGTAAAAATAACAACTGGTATATTTTGGCTATGTTTTCTTTTTTTATAATTTTTACAAATTGCTGATTAATGATTTTGGTTTGCTGAGTTGCTGATTTAATCAATGGGTTTCATTGAAATGTATGAATATTGTTGATCTATATGAAATTTGATATTTCCGCTAATATCTATTCGCATCTATATGAAAATTGATATAGGGTGTGTAAGAACCAAACATACCGCCCACCAAAAATTACTATGAAGGAATTTTTTGGCTTTAAATGAAGGACAGGTAGATAAGGGGTGCTTTTCGGAGCAAGCAATATATGGATATTTTACGGTTGGTTTTGGATGAACATGATAAGAAATTGGTTTTGGTTTAAATTCATTAGGATTATTGGTAAATACGGGAGAACTGGATGTGTTTATGTCGGCTGAATGCAAATCCATGTTTCGGAGTTGACCCTGAATGAAAGTCATTAAATCGTTACGTTTAGGAAAAGAACTGACTGGATGCTTTTTATCAAAATGATTGGTTAAATCGTAAGGCTCTACCACCTTTAAGGCATCACCTGGCAAATACGATTTTAGGTATTGGCATTTTTCTGCATTCCCTATTTTGGTGAAGGAGTGCATAACGGACTGGAATAAGGCAATGAAATTGGGCCACTGTTTGGTGCCCCCTGAGAATTTTGGTATCTCTATGGGAGGCTTAACGTCTTGGTTGACTTTAATAATCCCCGGTGGGATTGGTAGGAATGAATTGGTGGGAATGGTTTTCCCGGTATGGTCAGGCATGGTTTGGATAATAAAGGAAAAAATACGGAAGTAATGGAAATAAGTGATTCTTGGCGGTATGGTATAATTAGTCGGCTGACTAATTATTGTGTTAATCAATAAATTAATTCGCTTATTAATTTATTAATTAATAAATAAATTAATAAGTAATACGCGAGACAACAAAACGAAAAACACTTGATAAAGTGTTTTCGAATTAAATGGGGAGCGATTTTGGTGGACAGTTTTACAATCGCATCAAATTTCAGCGTAGAAAAAAAAAAAAAAAATTAATAGCGGAAAGAGTAAATTCAGCAATTCAGCAATAACAAAAAAAAAAATTAATAAGAGAGACAACAAAAGATCACAATATAGGAGATAATAAAACGAATAATTTATAAAAAGTTTTTTCGGTACTTATCAACTTCTGTAACTTCCGTCGGTTGCCAACGGCGGTGGTTGACGGTGTTGATTGGTTGTTGATGTCGTCCAGGATTTTTTTTTTTTAAGAAAATGAACACTTTTGCACTGCTCTGCTTTTTTTGTTTTTTAATAAAAAACACCACTTTAACACTATTACTGTTGAATGTGATGAGGGAGGGAGCTATTTCCTTGGTCTACGTGGGTAGTTCCTTGGATGGCGAAATGCTGCATGAGGTTTGGGTTTGGGCTTTTCGTATCGTAGAAATAATGTCAATATTATAAAAAATAGTAATCCGAACAGAAAGAATAATCCGTTTATTTTTAACGATACACTTAAATGGAATGCATTTTGCAATGTCATGATTAAGGGATGCATTGATACTGATTAACCGTTTATGGCTCACTTTCTTATGGGACCAATAACTCCGGTTACACAAAAATGTTTGATAAGATATGCTTTTTCAAAGTAAATGTCATGGTTGTGCAGGATGGGCAAAATACACTCGTAGTCCACTGCCCAAGGTTTGCCTGCTATATATATAATTGCGTTTGAGTCATTTAAAGCGATTTGATATTTTGTTATAACATTTTCAAATTTATTAAAATTTAATATAAGAGCGGGGGAGGCCCGGTCACCAATCAAAGTACACTCTTGATCACAAATTAACAAATTTACAGCTGCCATGTTTAAACATTTATTATTTTTTTTTTAATATTAAGGCTACGGAAATTATGTTCTTTTTCTCGCTTTAAATGTAAAAAATGTTGATTTTCGGTTTAACACTTCGGGATCCGTATTAAACTTTTTACAACACTATGAAATTAAAATCCGGTTTCGAAGGACCATGAAAATAAGTTCTAAAAGGTTTATTCTCGATCACTTTGCTATCGAAGTATCCCATCGTAGGGATGATATTTAAACGGACCGCATAGGATAACGGAAACAAAACTAGACTGAATTGCTAACGGTAAAAATAACAACTGGTATATTTTGGCTATGTTTTCTTTTTTTATAATTTTTACAAATTGCTGATTAATGATTTTGGTTTGCTGAGTTGCTGATTTAATCAATGGGTTTCATTGAAATGTATGAATATTGTTGATCTATATGAAATTTGATATTTCCGCTAATATCTATTCGCATCTATATGAAAATTGATATAGGGTGTGTAAGAACCAAACAGCAGAAAAAAATTTGCAATTATTATGCTTACTCAACTATTTTCTATTTTATGCATAATTATGTTGAAGCATAAAAAAAAAAAAAAATCCGATTAAAAAAGTTTAGTTATTTATACATATTTTATGCATTTTTTAAGTTCGTCTAATTTTTTAAAATAATTTATGCATCTCTTTCGTACGGGCATCATTTTTCTGATTTTTTTTATTAAAAAATTTTGGCTCAGGACTGTTAATTACAGCTCAACCTGAAGGTTTCTCTTTTTGTGGTAAGAAAGCTGTTCACCTTCAGGGAAATTTTTCAAAGAAAATTGAGAAAAAAATTTAAGAAAGACCAAAGAAAATTTTTAAGGGAATTTATGAAAGTCCTAAGGAAAAACTTTAAGAGAATTTTAAAACAATTTAGGAAAAAATTTAGGGATTTTGTAAGAAAAATGACTATAATTATCCTTCCCCCCCCCTAACCAAAAAATCCTAGGAACTAGAATATGAAAGAATTAGCTGCTCGCTCTGCTTCGCTCTTTGGAGAGGAAAAAATTTTTTCGTTAAAGGTTTTGACACCGTATTTTTTTCTGCCCGAAAAATTTACAATTTGAAAGTGATTCCTAAATATCAGAAGTATTTTTTGTCGCAGAAAAATATTTTAGACATTAAGGGTTCATTTCCCATTCGAAAATTTTTTTTTCTTATGTTTCACTTACAGAAAATTAAAAAAAAAGAAATCGAAATTTTCCACATCCGAAATATTTTTCTGTAGAAAAATTATTTTAATTTTTTTTCCTCTGCAAAGGTTTTTCAAAAAAATTTTCTTAAAAAAAACCACATTTTCCACATGCGAAATATTTTTTCAATCGAACATTTAGCCCGACCTCATTTTTTCTGACATTTAGCCCTATGAATTTGGTAGAGAAAATTTTCTGTCTGAAAATGTTTCAGAAAAAGCTTTTAAATGCGGGAAATTTTTTATGGAAAATTTTTAGGCTTTAGCTAAAACCTATAAAAATATTGAGCTAAATTTAAAAAACGATCGAGTAAATTTTTTTTTTGACCTTGCGACTCATTCTGTTCACGTGAAAAATATTAACAAAAAAGAAAATGGAGCCTTTCAAATATTTCCAAATACCTTTTAGATATTCAGAAAGAAGAGGAATATTTTTTTTTGAATGTAAATAGGACATATTCCACTTTTTAAACCACCGTATTTTTATATCCATCAACTAACACCCATTTGCGCTAATAATTTTCCTTTAGAAAAATTAAATTAATTTTTTTCTCGTCTAGACGCCTAAACAAGATCTGAAACTTCAATCCACGACTTTTTTTCTCAAAAAGAAAAAAAAATTGTTTAAATCGATACCTATGACTTCCTCCAATCTGCGTGGATCGTATATTACAGAGGCGACAAAGTTAAATGAAAAAAAAAAAAAAAATTGGCCATGACGGGCGTTTGATGAAGAAGAAAAAAAACTCGATTCTGACAAGTAAAATCCACGCTGTTTGCGTGGTTTTTCTTTTATTTTATTAATAATTTTAGCGTGGTTATGAAAAAAAAAATCAAAGATTTCCCTGGCATTAAAAACGAGAAATCGAAAGAAGAAGAAGAAAAGTACACATAAAACTTGATTAGTTAGAAAAAGACTAATTAAATTTCACTTCACCCGTATATGCATACATATAAAAAAAAAAAAAAAAAATGCAATCGTGAATAATTAATTTTCAATTAATTACATTTCGGCTTGAAAACAATCATAAAAATAAAAATAAAATCGAAGTGTGTCAATTTTTTAACAAACGTAGGCAAGTTGGATATTGCAATTTCGGATGATAATATATATAATTTTCGTATCATACGAAAAAAAAACGCCCTTGCGCGTTTCGCGTATTATGTCAAACACATACACCACGTGTCATAGTTTTCAATTTCGACTCGAGCAAAAAAAAAAAAAAAAAAAAAAAAACACATAAAGAAATCCTTGATTATAAAATTTAAAGGGGAAAAAAAATCGATTCAAGGAAGCAGACAAGAGTTACATTGTTTCAAAATAAGAAGCGATATCCTCAAAAGTTATGATTTGCTCAGGGGCCATTAAAAAAAATCAATCCGTATATTATTTCCTAATGGCTTATCTTTTTTTTTTTTTATATATTCTTTAATATATGTGAATGCGAATCGAGATTCTTATTATACACCAAGTGTGCGGTTTCGCCACTCCCATGAAAAGTTGCAATGTTATTGCAATATATCGGTTTTTTTAAATATTTTTTTTTCCTTTTTAACTTTTGTCAGTGAAAAGTTCTAAAGATTGCGGAAAAAGGCTGGCATTAAAACCGCACTTGGCAGCGACCGAGCCTTGGGGGGCTTACGTGATTTGTTTTCATCTGAAAAGGAGTCGTAATATTTTTTTGCATGTTTAAACGCTAAATTTAAATAAAAATATAAGGGAATAGAAATTGATTTTTTTTATTTTTTTATTTTTCAATTTTTGCACGGGGAATTCGAGATAGAATCTGAGTCAGTGAGCGCGGTGCTGGGAGAAAAAAAATTAGATCCCTTTCCCTAATCCTCAAGTCAGGATTCAATTCCTCAAGTCAATTCAAAATTTCAGTTTCTTTTAATTTTTTAGGTTCTGAGCTCAGAAAAATTTTTCCTCGGGAAATACTAACCTGCAAAATTTTTATAACCTGTGGGAGCGTTCAAGTATTACATAAGACCGAAAGGGGGGTGGGAAGGGGGTACTCGAACTTCTTACTTGGGGGGGGGGGGAGGTTTGGCAAATCTTGGGTAAGAATTTCCATTATAACTTATTGTTAAGAATTTTTTTTTTAATTTGAAAAAATTAAGTTGTTTTAATTTTTTTTCGAATGTCTAAACTTTTTTCTTTCAAAAATTTTAAGGAATAAAAATTTATTTTTTGATCTAGGTTTTGTGTTAATTGTAGCCATCTTCACGGATATGAATGCGAACTATAAATCTAGATTTAAGAAAAATATTACTCCAATTTAAAATTGACAAATAAAAAAAAGGTTGGGTTCGCGGAAATCTTACGTAATATAATGGGGGGTCCAAAACCCAAAAAAATGTCTTACGTAATATTTGAACGTTTCTTGCATAAAAATTTAAGGTTTCCGTTCGTTAGCGGTGCGTGCATTTGCAATTGAGAAGAATATTTTAAAGGGTGGCAGCATTAGAATTCCATCACTGACTATGAAAGAGACACTCTAAATATCATGAAATTTATGAACTGCAAGAAAAGTGTAAACTTAACACGCTTACCTATGGATATGTACCTCGACCCAATTTTATTTTTTTAGAAAAAAAAAAAAAAAAAAAAAAAAAAAATTAAATTGAAAAACACTTATTTTTAGTTTAAAATCTGAAACTATTTTATATATTTACGAAACATTTTTCAAAACCGTCATCGTCATTTTTAACTTGGTCAGAATTTATTTCTGGCGAGAAATTGTAGTCAAAGTCGAAATTAAAACGTCGCTGGTGCTTCGAATGGAAATAGTATATTTCATTACTAGGGCAGTATGACTGAAATAACGCTTCGATGTTTGCCGCTCGAGCGAAGCGACGAGCGGCAAACGAGGTGGGTTAAATGCTTTTTTATATTCTTTTTTTTTTTTTTTCTGGATTTAGTTAATCAACCATTTCTCCAATTACAATTATATATCGGACGGCCATACTTTTGTCATCAGTCGAGCCGTGATCCTACGTATGACTATCCGCCAGAATGGTACCAATTTAGAAATTACGATTATATAGTTTATTTGACATTGCGGTCGGAAACACAGGTATGATAGGAACAACTTTTACAATGAGGTTAAGATGATTGTATTAGTAGTTCCTACAATCCCTTGTTAGAGGGAGGGAGTGTCGGTGGTCACCCATCCACTAACTGGCCGTGCTCAATGCTGCTTAACTTCATTGATCACTCTGCCGCTAGATGGAACGAGTCACCACTCCGACCCCGTTAAGTGCTTTAGTCAATGAAAGATTCTTTTCTTTACAATTGGCACGCCTGCAGAGGAATTTTCGACAATACTACCAACATTGCTTTTTTAGGTTGGCACACTTGCTTTGCATCAAAAAGAAAATATTTTTGTTGCTGATGACGTCAGAGGCATGATATTTGTGAAATACCATATAGGTGTTGTGATATAATGAGACATTTTGGTTTATTATGAAGCTAATATCTCCGAAGCAGACGACACTGATAAAAGGTGGATTTCATCCACGTAAAACAAAATAATGGTGTTTATTTTTCGGGGTTTTTCCGCGTATTGCCGGTTATCCGGGGATTTGAAATTTTAGGGTTTATATCAAAAAAACGATTCTTACTCTAGGAGCCCCATAACCACCAAATTTTACGGATTTATCACGATCCGCACGATTCCAATAAATTTTTGAGTTAAGCGACAGCATTATAAAGGAAAGAGGGGCCAAAAATGCTCCAATTTCGCTAATAAATTATTCGAATGATCCCTTAAAAATCGGCCCCGCGCCCCGATAGGATTAATACATGTGCCTTACAACCAAAATATATTTTCTGCAGGAAAAAACCATTATTTTAAGTCCAAAATGCACCAGATGAGTCAAATGTTGACCTAATTAGTTCCATTGCATGTCATTAACAAAAAAAATTCTCGCGCTGTTTTCCCGTTACAATTTTTCACTTCCTAATCATTAAGCATTTTTTCGTCACAAAGAAAAAAAAAAGATAGACGTCGCGATCATTATTTTCCACTAAAGGATCATCGTCCCGTTGTTGCGGTTATTATTGTATTTCCACGTGAAAACAAAAACCCGAGAAAAAAAAATTATTTAAAACCGTGTTATTAAATTTAATTATGGGAAGACTGACAAAAAAGACAAAAAATTACTTCGGAAGGTTCGGAAGTTGGCAGAATGCATTTAGCTGCACGATACGAAGAAAAAAAAATTAAGAAAAGAGATAGCCTCCGTTCAACTCAATTTTATTTTTTTAACAAAATAAAAAAAAAAAACCAGAGAAGAATTGAAATTGATAACATTGCCGATGGCTTCCCAGACCACACATATCGAATAGTAGAACACTATGATGCTAATCAAAATTTTTATCATCGTTTGTCTCATATCGTGAGGATGATAGGTCTTCATCACAATTTCTGATACCCATCATAAATATCTTTTTGTTATTTTTTTTTTTTCCTCTTCTTCTCTTTTTTAATTCCGATTGATTGTTTTTAAGCGGTTCAAAGTGAGTGATTGACCGTTAATCGAAGCTATTATTGCGGGATTTTGGACGAGAAACCCGATGGCCAAAATTGGTAAAAAAAAAAAAAAAAAAAAAATTGTTCCTTCTTGTTTTTATTAACATTTTTAAAAAAAACCAGTACGTCGATATTATTTAAAGAAAAAAAAAAGGACAAAAACCTGAAAATCAACCTTAACAAAAAAAAAAGTGCATGCGACACCGCAGGTTGACCGAATCATGCACCAGGAAGCTAAAAAGGCAAATACCATATTTATTTTTTATTCGCTTTTCAATATCGAATCCGATTGAGGGAATTGTGCGCCAATGTATCAAGCGGCATTTAAACCCGATATTTAATGAATCATTATAGACAAATCACCTAATTGACATTATTATATTTAACCATGGTGTTTATAAGTTACGTTCATATTGCGGCAAACTTGACCGTGCGGATTTTCTTGTTTGATCTTTCAAAATGGATCGCGTTTCTCAGTTTGCCAACAAAGGCTTTCTTTCTCCTGATCGGTTCGCATTTTGTATTCGCATTCGATTACCAATCGTTTTTCTTTAAAAAACGTTCCCTTAAACCTGTTTTTTCTAAAGATGAGTTTTCCCAAATTATTGTTCGTAATCTGTTTTTTTTTTCAAAGTCTTTTATTTATACTAATATATAATTTTCCTAAAATATATTTTCGTAAAACTAATTTTTTAAAAATATTTTTCTGAAACCAATTATTTTCTGACATGAAAAGTGGGAAAAAGGTTTTTAGTAAAATTAAAAGTAGAAAAAGTTTTTAGAAAAAAAAGGTGGGAAAAATGTTTTTAGCAAAATTAAAAGTAGCAAAAAGTTTTTCAGGGAAATAAAAAGTAGGAAAATATTTTTCAGGAAAATCGAATGTACACAGTGAAAAATTTTATGTCAAAATCAACATAAGTAAGTCCACATAATTCTTATGTTGTTTTTGTTTATGTTTACCTTTTGGGAAAAACAACAGAAAAAATTCATGTGGACCGTTTAGAAAATATTTACATAATATTTTTTTCTGTGCAGGAAAAATGCTTGTAGGAATATTAAAAGTAGGAAAATTTTTTTTGGAAAATTGGTTGGGAACATTCGCATTCGTATTTCAAGATGCAATTTTCCGAATTTATCCAAGAGCAAGGGAAATATTAGTTATTTTGATCCAGTGAAAGGGATGATACGAATGCCCAATTAAAAGCACAGGCAAACACAGTTTATACGCGCATACTCAGTATATACGCGCACATTGCAAAGATGCTGGAGCCAGGGTTGCTGTTTAAAACATTTTTTAATAAAAAACAATTTAAAACGTTTTATACAGTATTATTTTCCCATGTTTTAAAACGTTTTAAAACGTCTTTTATTCGGCCTGGTTTTAAAACGTTTTAAAACATGTTTTAAAACACGTTCAAAATGTTTTAAATTCGTTTCTATTTTTATTCAAATTTTTAAAACAGTTTTTTTTATTCAAATGTTTTAAAACGTTTTAAAACACCGTGTTTTAAACCAATTTGTTTTAAAACAATCATCCCTGCGATTAAGCAACCATTATGAATATGAGCGGCTCATACACAGTAAAAAATATTATGTAAATATGTTAAAAACGGTCTACATAAAGTCTATGTTAAGTTATTATGTTAAAAAATCAACAAAACTTGTTTGTAAACAGCAAAAAAATGACAATCGTTAATGGTCGCAGAACATTAAACAAAACAATTGTGTTATTTTTCTTAACAAAATATTTATGTAGACCGATTTGGACATACAATTTGTGTCAATTTTAACATAAAATTTTTTACTGTGTACAATCTATGGTATGGTCCATACCATAGATTGTATAAAATGAGTCGTGCGCGACAAATTGCGGGCTCCAGCCTTTTAAAAATGCATTTTAAAATGTATTTTATTCACTTAATAAAATACGGTGTTTAAAACAGTGTTTTAAAACGGTGTTTTTTATTCAAATGTTTTAAAACGTTTTAAAACACCGTGTTTTAAACTAATTTGTTTTAAAACAATCATCCCTGGCTGGAGCTTTTAAAGAACAAAATTGCATAAGGTTCTCGTCCCTTTGCAATTACGATCATGTGCACAAGCGTTAAAAACGACGTAGTTAAAGACGCAGTTTTGTATGCATTTTTACATTCGCGTACAGCAACCGAACCTGAGCCTTAATACAAGTGTAGAGTAATTGTGTAGAATAAAAAAGGATGCTTCTCGATCCTTTTTCATTGAATTTCACAACAAAATACACTCCAAACGCGTATTTGAACCATTTTAGCACTCTTAAAAACCAATCTTTTGCTTGCGGATACACACATGTACGCTGTATTTACTTGAGTATTTTCTTCGGTATCAAGCGCCGAAAACGAAATTCTGAAAATACGCAACAAAATACGCAACGGTCTTTTTGTGTGCATCAGACAGCTTAAAAAAGTTTGAATATGCCTTCATTTTTTCCTCATTAGACCGCGAAATACGCATTAGCGTAATAAAAGCTTTAACATTTGATACGCATCGAAATAACGACCGATAAAAAAGCGGAAAAGCGCTTTACTCTCGAGTCCCTCGTTCGATTTCGAAAATAGTTTGATGTTAAAAATAAAAGGAATTAACCTGATACCAGTCACCGAATCGCAATACAAAGTTAATTTCTTGCTCAACTTTTTTTTTTATGGTCATTAATAAACGCGCTCCGTTACGTTTATTGTTCTCCGGCATTACGCGTTCGATTGTCCCGCCAAATATGGGCCGGTTAAATTACAGTATTAGAAAACGGCCTACATATTTGTCAACGAAAAAAAAAAAAATACCATCACGTCCCGAAAAAAATATATAAAATCAAATTGCTGCTAACGGTTTTTATGCAATTCCTTTCACGGGCGTTATGCTTTTAATTTTTTTCCAATATACGAGGTCACGCAGATCTATATGCGAATCCAACGGAAATCATCCGATTTGCCGTTCTAATTTTTTTCGCCGGATCGAGAGGGGGGAAAAAAATAAATATGACTTTATTGACTTCAAGAATGCCGCAGATACGAAAAGATGGGTTATGATACATAAAATTGATGTTGTACGGTCCCATTCGTTTGCAATACGCTCGAGTATAACGCGGACAAAACCGCGTATTTTCCTTCCGCTTTTGGTCGAGCATTTTTAGATTAGTTTATTTACTTAAATATGCAAGCGGACGTCTTGATTAACGAAAGGGATCTTACAGGTGGGCAGCTAAATTGCAGTTGAAAGGCGCAGGAAAGTACGCAGTTTCTGACGTGTGATTACAAGTGCGTATTGCAAACAAACAGGAGCCTTAATAACAAGAGCCTAGCTTTTCTTTCAGAAGTTGAAGCATATTTTGTTACATATTTTGAATGCTAATTGTAGTGCGAATTTTGTGCACTGAAGGGGAGGGGGGGGGGGGGGTATTCAAAATTTATGTAAAATACAAAATATTGCTATACGGCCCTTATTTACTGAAAAAAAGTTGGCCATGTTTTTTTGTACTTTGATTCAAAGGCATAAGAAATGATTTGGACCAACGGCCGATTTATTGACTTGCTGTTTACTGAGGAAAAAAATAAAAAGTACAATAAAAAAATTTCTCATGTATTTTAAATGGCAAAGATGACATTGCTACAGGCATCACTTCGCGTTTAGTTGGAGGCCCCACGTTATTTTTTAATTATTTGGGGGGCGGCACCATTAGAATTCCGTCATTGGCTATGGAAGAGACACTCTAGTGTAAAGTAACACTTTTAATGTCCATTTTCTGCTCCCAAAGTTGAACTTTTGAAGTCAGTAAAAAAAACCCGTAAAGATCAACAATAATGGACTAGCGCTCGAAAATTGACGTTAAAAATCAATATGGCCGCTGTCAAACCATAATGCAAACAACTTTAAATGATCATTGCACTTGAAATAGAAACTATGTTTCACAACTACGAAAATAAATCTCCACATCTTAAGCCCTCGACCGTTTTCCGCACCTCGCGTCCCTCGGCTCGATTTCAAACTAAAAAAGTCTCGCTTTAAATTCTAGTAGTGAAATATACTATTAAGCGATTTGAATTTATCTCCCTGATTTTTATTCTAAGAAGACCGTTTTCACCATAGTAATCTTATAACGAAAGCTGTCATCTTACAGTGAGGTTTTATGAGTCCTAAATCGAAATAAAATTCTACACTCTGGTTTACCAAATTCATTCTCTCAAATCTAGGAATCATTTTATCAAGCCGAAAAATCATCAAAATATTACCCAAATCATTTTCTGAAAGAAAAAAAAAAGTATATATGTAACTGCTTCTAATCGAAGAAAAATCGCCTTTCAACCGGTTTCATATCAAGTTCTATATATCATTTTTTTTTTCAAATCCCACATTCAACCGTTATATTATGAAATTTTTTTTTTTACATTCGCGAAATAATATCTTCACCGTGATAACTATATATATATGTACACATTCCAAGGTATTGAAATTCAATAAAAGTAACTAAATATAAAATCGATAACATCTATTACATAAAAAAAAAAGTAGAGAGATTGAATTTCCAGAAAGCATCGACCGCTTTACAATTTCATCATGCATCCCATTATGCCTATCATCAATAAAGCGAAACTAATAGCAGAAAGCATATTTAATTCAATCAAAGAAATCAGATGCAAATTACTATTTAAAAAAAAAAATTGTTTATAAATAAAAAGTCTATAAGGCAAGATATAAATCCTTATACGTTTATACTTCCTAACATGTAATTATTAATAATTAGTTAATAAACACACATCTATAGGTAGATGATATCGCATGTACACCTACTCAAATTTCGGTTTTTCAATAGAAATTTTTTTTTTATTCTTTTTAAAGGCTATTCTTGTGTATTGGAAATTTTTAACGTTTTACCTAAAAGTTTTTCCATCATCAGGGGGCGTGAAAAATCGTATGTGAAATATCAAGGATTTTAAGGGGAAAAAAAATTGTTAATAATAGTTAGTCAACCTACGGATGAAATTTCGTAAATGTCATTAATCGAAATTAGTTTTTTCTAAACTAAAGCTTTTTGGCATAAAATATTTTTTTTTTTTTAAATTAGAGAGGAAAATAAGTGGAATTTTTGTAAAGGTGAAAATAAGGATTTTGATTGCCGAATAAGGAGGGCGCAATTTTTTTTTATCATTGCTATGATTTTCGGAAATATAGTGGAGGAGCTGATGAACGGGGTCATACAATAATCTTCTTTTATGCTCTATGTAATTTTTTGGGGATAGGAATTATTTTGATAGAATCTTGGAAACGATCTCGTGCCTACCTCAGGTGACTTCCTCCAAATTTTATTTGAAATGTGAACACAGAGTGTATGATATAATATTTTGTTGTATTTTTTTTTTCTTTTTCGTGGATTAGAAATTTATGGGTTGAATTCTGAAAACAACGTAATACACAATGAACATATTAACGCTGTTTGATTTGTTTGGCTGTGACTTATTTGAACCCTTTGCTTTTTCCGGAAAATTTTTTTCGGAAAACCTTCAGGTCACTCAAAGGATTTTAGCCCAAAGATAGTCCAGAAAAACCCGTCCAAAAAAGAGATGCATAAATTACATGATAATCATGTGTAAATCATACATGAAATTGGAAGTACAGAAAAAATGCATAAACCACTTATGTCCTGTCTCCATTGGCCAATTAATCGAAGGGTACAATTAATTGTACCACCGGAAATGCAGTATATTTTTAGACTTTTTTCTTCTGCTACTACTTTTTTATTGTTTTGATTATTTTTTCGAACACAAAAAATAATAATAACGAAAAAAAAATGGTAGCAGAAGAAAAAGAGTTAAAAAATATACAACATTTCCGGTGGTACAATTAATTGTATTCTCCAATTATTCCTTCAATGGAGACAGAGCATTAACGTCTTTTTACCAAAAAAAAATTCTTTTATCCTCCAATGTAATAATGGAAAAATTATGCATATCCAGATTTTCATGCTTAAAAAAATGTGCATAAACTTTGCAAAATTATGCATGTCCAAATTTTTGTATAGCAAAACAAAAATAATACATTTTCTTAAGATAAATTTTTTGCATTTATTTTGCAAAAATTTAATTCACTTTTTCATCACTTTTTCGTACTTGAAGGACTCCTGTCACTTTTAAGTGCTAAGGTGTCCTAAATTTCCAGGAAAGATGATCGTTTCAGGGCTTCACTTACTTTCAGGCATAGCGGAAAAGCAGATTTGGTTTTTTGATTAGAGATTCGGGATTTCCTGTTTTTGAGAAAAAATAGTTTCCCGAAATCGAGGAAATTAAAATTCGCCAGGATCCCGTGGATTTTCGGGAATTTTCCAGTGATTTAAAAATCGTCGGGCAATATTCAGGAAAATTCGAATCCCGGGAATAGGGATTGAAAATTTCCTCGATGTCCCGGGCGGGAAATTTGGGGCAGAATCTTTATTTTTAATATTTCTCCCTAAAACGTCAGTTTTTTTTAAAAATCGTATTCGACACTTTAGCAATTAAAAGTAGCAACAGTCCTTCCCTTACGAAAAAGTGATGCAAAAAGTAAATTAATTTTTACAAAATAAAGGCAAAAAATTTATTTAAGAAAAATGTATAATTTTTGTTTTACTATACAAAAATTTGGACATGCATAATTTTGCAAAGTTTATGCATATTTTTTTAAGCATGAAAATCTGGATATATATAATTTTTCCATTATTACATTGGAGGATAAAAAAAAAAAAAAAATCCGGTAAAAAAACGTTAATGCCCTGTCTCCATTGTTGAAGAAATAATAAAAGGGTACAATTAATTGTACCACCGGAAATTTTGTATATTTTTGAACTTTTTTCTGCTACCACTATTTTTTCGTTTTTATATTTTTTGTGTTCGAAAAAATAATCAAAACAATAAAAAAGTAGTAGCAGAAGAAAAAAGTCTAAAAATATACTGCATTTCCGGTGGTACAATTAATTGTACCCTTCGATTAATTGGCCAATGGAGACAGGACATAAATGGTTTATGCATTTTTTCTGTATTTCCAATTTGTTGTATGATTTAAACATGATTATGATGTAATTTATGCATCTCTTTTTTGTACGGGTTTTTCTGGACTATTTTTGGACTAAAACCCTTTTGAGGGATCTGAAGTTGTTCATCTGTCAAACTACAACCTTCAAACAAAAAGACCAATTTTCCAGAATTATGTTTTTCCCATTTATCTTTTTTTAGAGTTCTCGTTGAAAGCTCCCAGCAAGTTCTTCAGCCCTAAAGAAGTAAAGCTTTCGATTTTTATTTTCAATAACTCTTGGTTGTCATCTTAACCGTTCTAAATATGGAAAAAGTTAAGGCCTGAAGGAGCATAGCAGATTTTTTCACTGATTGACTTGCAACAATCCGGAATGCAGTTTCGTACACAGATGACTAAATAATCTTTTTTTTTTTTTTTTTTTTTTTCGTTGTTGTCAAAAGAAATTTTGTTCAGCGTTGAAGATCCGGAGAACCGAAGGAGAAAATAAGGTGAAATACCCAACCTAAAAAAGGGCCCAACCCTGATCCGATCATTGGGACAGAACGGTAATCGAGACGTGCTGTTTAGAATACAATCTACGTGTGACAATGGGCGTCCCGATTGTTCTTTCGACTTCATGTGACAGTTTTAAACAACGGTTTTGATTGCTCGACTGTTATTTTTTTTTATGGATCATTAAATTTCTCAGAATTATAACTTTTAAGAAAAAATAAATAAGGTCCCCGGGAAAGGAAAAATTGACAAAACATGTTCATTCTGAAAAAAAAAATGAGGGATTGTGGTGGCATGACAAAAAAAAAAAAAAAAAAAAAGGCAAGAATTAACTACGGTGACAGGGAATTCGATATCGGTTTCGTCAAACAAAAGAGAAAAAAAAACGAGGGCATTTATGCTTTATTGATTATGTGATTTGACGTTTATGTGATGTTTACATTAGTTCAAAGAAACCGGGTAATTGTTTTCAAGAAGCCGAATGATTTTGCGTTTTGGGTATATGGGTTAAACAATAAAAAAAAATTTTTGATAAGGTTTTTAAATGGAGAGTTCATTTTTACGATCAAAATCAGCTAAAGAGTGCAAAAAAAAAAAAAATTAAAAAATTCCCCTCCTAAGTTTGAGTCATCAAATTTTTTTTTAATTTTAACGACATGTAAAACGGAATTTCAAAAAAAAAGTTTTCTTAGTCATCGAAGTAATTTCGGGCATAGAATTTTTCGTAGTTCTGAATGAATTTATTGTACTGCATATTTTTTGTGATAAATGGGGGGGGGGGGGTAGCCAGTGTGGTGTTTTCCTTCATCCCTGAGTTAGGGGCATCACCTGCGTTCAATAAGGCCTGAAGGGGGCGGTATTAAGTGGGACCCCGACATTAGAATTTTGAAATTTGGATTTTAGTACTATTCTGTACTCGTTTAGTACCGTTTAGTACCAGCAAAATAAAATACCTTTCACGAGGAGAACGGAAATGAAAAGTCGGGGTCCTACTCAGGGCTGCAATTCCGATTCCGATTCCCAAGAATCTGTAAAATTTTTACTCCGGATTCCGATTAAGCTTAACATATTTAAGATTCCGATTCCGATTTATTTTCCTGATCAGATTCCGATCCCGATCCCGATTCCGATATAAAATGTGATCGAAATTGCAGCCCTGGTTCTACATAATGCTGCACCCCACATTTTCTCAAAAAAAATTTATTTTTGCACTAAAGTTTTGTACTCGTTTAGTACCGTTTAGTATCGTTTCCAAAATTAACAAGCAAAAGTTTATGTCACAGTTCATGATCTACATTAATTCAGTATAAATCATCAATAATTAATAAATCTACTACATTTATTAACATTTTTCACTAATTAAGTTACATAAAATAAGCTTCACAAAGAAAATTTTATGTTTCGAAGAGAAAAAATTAGTGATAAAAATTCCTCATCTCAAAAGTGTAAGACCTGTCCAGACTTGACTGTCTTATCAAATAATTTTTGCACAAGGACCTGTGAAATATAATCGGTAAATTACCCCTAAATTTTCTTTTCTTAAGTCCATGTTCAAATATTAAAAAAAAAATAGTATATTGCTATACGGGCAATAATTTTCTGGTCAGTAAAAAAATACCGGTTTTGGTCAGTAAATAAATTCAGTGGTCAGTAAATATATTCAATATATTCGTATTTAAATTAGTTGGCAAGTATTTTCGCGGTCAGTATGCAATTGGTCAGTAAAAAATTCATCTTGTCGGTATTTTTATTGAAAATGAAAGTAAAAAAATTCACTTTGACAGCATTTATATTAGAAATAGAAGTAAGAATAAATACTTTTGTAAGTTAAAAGTTTTGTTTACTCATGAATTTTTTTTTAAATATGAAATAACTTTATTAAATAGCTTTAAATATCTTGAGTCATCATGAGGATAAATCGATTTTAGCAAGTATTTACAAACGTGTACCAAGGGTTGCCTTTTGCTTGTCTCTGCAGCAACGCTTATATACCTGATTATAAGTCAGTTCCAAACTGTCGCGTCGGTCAAGCGGGTTTATTTATCGATTATGTTTTTATTGTATTAACGTGTTCGTATTTCCGTTTTTTAATTTGCACATGTTTTTCTAGCATTTATCAAATTTTTTTGTAAAACAGAGCGTTTTTTTTTTTTCACGTTTATTTTAATGTTTAGTGTTGCGTTTGTGTGTTTTTAAGTTAAATTCGTAAAAAAATTAAAAAGAATAATAATAAGATGGCTAACGTCGTTCAAAGATATGAATCGGATTCGGAAAATACCGATGCTGAGGAAGATGACGTCTTACCCGCTAAAAAAAAAAAAAAAAAAAAAAAAAAAAAAAAAAAAAAAAAGGCGAATCTATGTTTGGAATGAAATATCTACATTTAGTACCCGCGACGAAGCCATCAGCATGATAAAAGAGGGTAAGGCAGTAAACAAGGTAAAAAATTTCAATTTATGTAAAAGTAAACCTTCATTTTTGAAATACTAAAACTGACCAAGCAAGTTATTTTACTGCCCAAAATGAGTTAAAATTACTGACCATTTTGCAATTTTTTCACTGATATATGATTATTTTAACTGACCCAAATGACGATTTTTTACTGACCAATTTTTTTTAAATTTTACCGACCAAGTGATTTATTTTTACTGACCAAAAAATTAGAGGCCTTGCTATACTAGGGAGGAAAATGAATTTTCCCCTAGATGTTTAAAACAGGAGCGTAGCGAGCGTTTCTTCTCAGGGAAAAATAACTAGGCCTACATAACGATTAAAGTGCACATCAAATGAAAGCTGAAGAACCTGACTTTTTTTGCTAACGATTTCTCAACGTTTTGCCGTAAAAACCCGAGAGTGTTCAAACTAGCCCCACTAAACAATAACTTTGCTTCTTTAAAAAAAGGTTACACGCTAAAAAAATTTAATTCAACAACTACTTATAAGTAGTAGGTACCTAAACTAACTTTTTACCGTGCCTGATCGCATAAATTTTTTTGCAGAAATCTTTTAGTCCATAACTTTGTTCAAGAAAAAAAAAGAAAAAAAAAATACGGTAGTTAAAAACAATGGGAATTATAAATTAATTGTATAAAGCGGCATGACAAGACACGAAAACTTATGCACTAAATCTTGATAATATATAGTTTGAGGTTATTGCAATTTTTTTTTATTTTTGTTTGTGCGTGCGCTATCGAATTAAATTTTCGCCAATAAGATGAGTAAAAAAGGGCGGGAATCGATTTTTTTTTCTCCTCTTATTTATAAATCCTCGAGCGTAACAAAATAAACTTCGGCTTGTTTATTAAAAAATATATAGATATATATAATAAATAGTGTTGTTTTGCATATTCAGAAGCTTGATAACGTGAGCAGTTCTTGGGAGAAACAGACTTGGCAATCGGCCATTTATTAATCCCTCTTAGTTAATCCTTGCAAAAAAAAAAAAAAGGAATTATATTATCGAATGTTTTAACTTTAAAAGGTAATGATCGAAAAGTAAATTGACATTGAATGTCGCATAAATCAAGAGCTTGTAATCCTTTTTATATCCTGCCATTTATTAGTGTAAAACCAAAAGAATCGATAACTTTTTTTTTTTTTTTTTTTCTACGTAACAGGTTTTAAATTAATTAAAAAACCGTCGAGGCTAATGAATTTTTTTATTTTATTTCTCGTTTCAGGCTACCCGAAAAATATCAAAATGCGGTTATTTATTTGTGGCGCCTGGCTGGGATTTCAGCAATCCACTCAACAGAACCAAGGTAGGATACGCATTAAATTTATGCTAAAATGTATCGAAAACTTAATAATATTTCCAACGGGTTGCTTTTTTTCTTCTTTTTTATCGTATTTGGATCTTTGAATAGGCTGTGGTTAGATTTTGCTTGTCTGTTTTCGGTCGCTCTTTTTTCCCCTGGGAGGGATCATCTTTAAGGGATTTTATTATTCCCTAAGTCTAAAAAATTAGGCAACTAGTTTGAGACTTGAGAAATTTTTTGTACGAAAAAGTTTAGGAAAATTAGAAATTAGGAAAATAATTTTTGGAGCCAAACGTTTTAGAAAAAATGAATTAGGAATTTATTTTTTTAGAAAAGTTATTAATCCATTTTTTGTACTTAAAAAAAATTCCTAAATCCTATTTTTTTTTTTTACCGAAATTACCGAAGCGCGCTTCGGTAATTTTACGGGCAATAATTTTCTGGTCAGTAAAAAAATTCCGGTTTTGGTCAGTAAATAAATTCAGTGGTCAGTAAATATATTCAGTATATTCGTATTTAAATTAGTTGGCAAGTATTTTCGCGGTCAGTATGCAATTGGTCAGTAAAAAATTCATCTTGTCGGTATTTTTATTGAAAATGAAAGTAAAAAAATTCACTTTGACAGCATTTATATTAGAAATAGAAGTAAGAATAAATACTTTTGTAAGTTAAAAGTTTTGGTTACCCATGAATTTTTTTTTTTTTTTTTTTTCTAAATATGAAATAACTTAGCTTTAAATATCTTGAGTCATCAGGAGGATAAATCGATTTTAACAAGTATTTACAAACGTGTACCAAGGGTCGCTTTTTGCTTGTCTCTGCAGCAACGCTTATATACCTGATTATAAGTCAGTTCCAAACTGTCGCGTCGGTCAAGCGGGTTTATTTATCGATTATGTTTTTATTGTATTAACGTGTTCGTATTTCCGTTTTTTAATTTGCACATGTTTTGCTAGCATTTATCAAATTTTTTTGTAAAACAGAGCGTTTTTTTTACGTTTATTTTAATGTTTAGTGTTGCGTTTGTGTGTTTTTAAGTTAAATTCGTAAAAAAATTAAAAAGAATAATAATAAGATGGCTAACGTCGTTCAAAGATATGAATCGGATTCGGAAAATACCGATGCTGAGGAAGATGACGTTTTACCCGCTAAAAAAAAAAAGGCGAATCCATGTTTGGAATGAAATATCTACATTTAGTACCCGCGACGAAGCCATCAGCATGATAAAAGAGAATAAGATTATGGAGTTCTCATTTTGCAGTAAACAAGGTAAAAAATTTCAATTTATGTAAAAGTGAACCTTCATTTTTGAAATACTAAAACTGACCAAGCAAGTTATTTTACTGCCCAAAATGAGTTAAAATTACTGACCATTTTGCAATTTTTTTACTGATATATGATTATTTTAACTGACCCGAATGACGATTTTTTACTGACCAAATTTTTTTTAATTTTACCGACCAAGTGATTTATTTTTACTGACCAAAAAATTAGAGGCCTAATTTTACCCCCTAAATCCTAAATTCCTGATTCCTAAATTTTCCTTTAGAAAAATTCCTAATCCATTTTTTCTAAAAAAAATAATTCCTAATCCATTTTTTCTAAAAATTTTGGCTCCTAAAACTGTTTTCCTAGCTATTTTTTTTTTCCTAATTTTTAATTTCCCTAAAATTTTTTGATTCCTAAAATAAAATTTCTTGAAATCCCTAAAATTATATTTCCTAACATTTCCTTACGGATTTCGAACATTAGGAAAAATATTCATTTTAGGAAATTTTATTTTATGAATCAAAAAATTTTAGAAAAATTAAAAATTAAGAAAAAAATTTTAGGAATCAAAATTTTTAGGAAAAATGGATTAGGAATTAATTTTTTTAGGAAAAACGGATTAGGAAAATTGGTCGGGAACGTTTTTTTACATATCGTCTGAGCTTGGAAAATGATCGTCATTCGAATCTGTGCCATTTATTTCATAACACCAATTTTTTTTTATATAATAAGTAAACATTGTTATCGTCTGAAGGAAAAGGTGAAGATTATAGAATCATCCCGGCTTGGGTTTTGACCCCGGCCTTTAAACCATTCCAAATAATTACGGAAACAAGCAATCGAGGTTATGTAACCATGAATATTTTTATATGAATGTTTGCACAAGATCTGGAAAAATCAAAATGCATGCGATGTATCGCATATGAACCTCTTTAACCCGGCGACCTTAAAAAAATTGCACGGGCAAATAAAAAAAAAAAAAAAAAAAAAAATAGCGTCACCCAGCGAATGCAGTTTTCTGCATGCAGAAATAATTTAATTGATATTCGCAAAGTGTACCGCAAAAATATATAGAATTTTGCCTTAAAAAATAAAGGCCTTCTACGCAAATAAAATCATTAGTTTTGATGTAATTGTGTATTAAATCACCAGGGTTTGAACCTTGACATCTCGGATATATATATATTTTTTTTTTTTTTTTTTTTATCGATTTCTGGTGGATTGGATTGTATTGGTTTTGCACACGTACTGATTCAATTTTTAAGCCCTTGGATTATTTCGTATAATTGTAATTAGTCGAAATGTGACTGCATTGCTTTTTCCTCCCAAATTAGATTTCTGATAGCTGCAATGAGTGGCAAAATGGTCTTGCAACTTTTGAGTAACTGAAATGGCGGGTTCAGAGGGGAAATCAGAAGTGACGAAACTGGGTTCCTTTAGGAACCCTGAATTTTCCGAATCCCGAGTCGAGTTTCGGGTTTTTTAAAATGCGAAGTTGGGGGAAAAGGACATTGAGTTTTCTGAATTCCGAAATTAAAAATCGCCGAATTGATTTTTGGTTTTCATAAATTTCGAGGTTTGGAAAAACGAAATAATGACTATTTTTTTTGTCTTTCGGTGATCTTATATTTCGGGGTTTTTAAAATTGGCGATTCTCAAGAATGCAATGTCAAAACTAGACTTTTTCTTTTGGGACAAATAGAACCGTTTCCGATCATTTTTCCGAATCCGTTTTTCCGAAAAAAAAACTAATTCCTAATTCATTTTTCCTAAAAATTTTGGTTCCTAATTTATTTTTCCTACAAATTTTGGTTTCTAATTCATTTTTTCAAAAATTTTTGTTCCTAATTTATTTTTCCTAAAAATTTTGGTTCCTAATTCATTTTTTCCTAAAAATTTTGGTTCGTGATATTTTTTTCCTAACCATTTTTTTTTTAATTTTCAATTTTAAAAAAAATTTTTGATTCCTAAAATAAGATATCCTGAAATGAATATTTTTCCTAACTTTTTAAATTCCTAAAGGGATTTTAGGAAATTTAATTTTAAGGATTTTAAGAAATTTAATTTTAGGAATCAAAAAATTTTAAGAAATGAAAAATTAAAAAAAAAAAAAAAATAGTTAGGAAAACAATTTTAGGAATTAACTTTTTTAGAAAAAATGGATTAAAAATTCATTTTTTTAGGAAAAATGGTAGGGAATCATCGGAGTTAAGAACTAAACCATGAATTTCATTTCGTTCAGGGTTTAGAAAATTTGGGGATTTTAAATAAGTCCTGGATTTGAAAAAAGAAAAAAAATGGGGAAAATATTCATTTTTCTTAATTCCGATTTATCGGAACCCCGAAACTCGATTCGGGCTTTTGGTAGATCGGGATTAGGAAAAGCAAAATAAAATGTGATTCCCATTTTTGATTAGCGTTGACTCTCAAAAAAAGTCTCTTATAAAAAGTCTGTGTTCTATCAGGCCCCCCTCCCGTCCCCAGGTGCAATCATATGCTTCATAAGCTAAACATAATTTTTTAGTCAACCTGGTTTTCCCTGGTTTTCCAAACCCCGAAGTTTATGAAACCCGAAAATCAATCCGGCGATTTTTAATTTTGGGATTCAGAAAACGCGATGTCGTTTTCCCACAATGCCGTATTTTATAAAACTCCAAACCCGATTCGGGGTTTGGAAAACTCGGGGTTCTTAGATTTATCGAGCCTTAGTGCCTCTAGTAGGGGAGGTTGGTCTTTATTCGCCGTCCAAATGTGCCGAGTAAGTAGAGACTATTCAGCATTGGGAGGAGTGGGTTTTGATGAGTGAAGAACTTGCCACTGCATGCAGTAAAATTTTTGCTAAGTCTCTTCTATGTTGTGACTTGAGTGGACCGTCTGGAGTTACCTTAAAATAAGACTCTGATGCACCAGTAGACCACCTTATGGCTCTCAAATCCCCCGCCCGTTGGAGCTTTTCACCAGAAACAACTGTTTCTACCAATGTTGCGAACTCCCAAACCGCGAAACCACCAGTGCAGAAAATAAAATAAAAAAAAATATTCCATCTTTCAGCTGGCGACCTCACAGTCTTTTTCCGATAGCACTCACGCTCTTTCGGAAGCACGATATCTTTGTCGGAGCCATCTCGGAATATTTCCATTGGACTCCAGGGGCCTAAAAACGTTTGTGTTGGTTGACGTTATGACAGTCGTGGGGTGTTCCCCCTAGATAAAAAGCGAGTTTAGGTTTTCCGTATGTCGTTAGCGGTTTTGCAAACGAGACCCACGATTTGCCCCGGAGGCCTTTGACCACGAAACCGATGGAATCGTGCTGGATCGAAGGAGAGAATGAAAGATCATAACCAACAGCACCCTCCGACGGGTCCCTCCTGCAAATGATGGGTTCTCTTTATGAATGATGCGTAGGTATCGATAATAATAATAGGCCAAGTTCATCGAGTGATCCATGGGTGCCCACTCTTATTTTTAGCCTACGCTACACATTCCATTCGACCTTCAGATGGTTCGATTTGCTCTGTTATATCGCGTATTGATAAATGAAGGCGAATCACAACTATTACCCTTCGTTTTTTTTTTTTTTTTTTTTATAACCTTTATGGATTAATTTTTCATTTTTTAATTTAGTTAACAAGAGTGTCGATGTGTGGGTTTTTTTTTACAATACCGTGCGCATTAATTAAAAAGTGTGATAATATGGTAGCATGCAGGCACGGACTGGAATGGAATGGAAAAAAGCGCGGGAAAATTAAGGGATAGGTACGAGCGCTATATTTTTTTACTTTGTACCGCGCATATATCTTCGCTTTAATCATCCCCTTAACTTCAAATTTGTACTCCACTATTCTTTATTTTTTCCCATTTTTTTCTAATTTTCCCTATTTTTTAAATTTTTTCTGTGGAGACAGGACGAAAAAAACTTTCAAAAATCGGGAAAATCGGGAATCGGGAGTATCAGTACAATCCTATTATCAATCCAATTATAAAAAAATAATCAAAAATTTGAAAAGGTTAAAAATTGGAAAACGTTCAATTACTTTGTCTCCACTAGAGGCGACAATTAATCCGGTTTGGAGACAATCTATTAATGTCACAGCAGGGCTAAGGATTAATTCAAGGATAGGATAAAACGTTTAAGAATTGAAATTAATAATTTATCTTTTGAAGTTTTTCTGCTTGTCTTGCCATAAGGAGCCTCCAGAAGTTTCCAAAATCAGCAAAAAGAATTTTGATTGAATCCGATTATAATTTTATTGTCGGTTTAGTGTCTAGCTTTAGCAAGTGCAGACATGACTCGAATTGTAAAACTTAACAAATACAGACTACAGGATTTTTACAACTTGCTTTTAAATTCAACAGATCCGCAGATGAATAAATTAGTTTAATTTTCGCTAGCGTTTTACTGAAGGTACATCATTTGATTCAGTAAATCTGAGCGCCGGAAGTCAAGTGACGTATCTTTACCATAAATATGTTTGGAGATAGTCTGTTTTGATTAGTGTAAAAAAAAAGAATTATGTGGCCACACATTCACACGTTCATGTTGGCGTAAACTTGTGGTGACATGATTTTCAGGAGCAGCCAAAACAATTTGCGGTGGAGATACGTTAATTGATCCTTGGCGCATGGAACTAGTAAAATTTGGAAAATTGGGATCGTATCACTCAACAAAAAGGGTTTACTTGTTGCCAGCACGATGTGAACTAGAACCTGTGTCTAGTTAAAGTTTTTTTTTTTCAGGAGTTACTTTACTCACGACCAAAAATATTTTACTGCTCGTAAGAAAAATCGACCTGTGGTCAGTAGAATTTTAACAGGAATATCCGTAAACAAAAAAAGTCATTTAGCGTTAGTCTAAATTTTTTTTCGCTGATTTTGGAAACTGCTGAAGGCTCCTAATTGCAAGACAAGCAGAAAAATTTCAAAAGATAAATTTTTAATTTCATTTTTTAAACGTTTTATCCTATCCTGGAATTAATTTCACTTCCTGTTGTGGAATTAATCGATTGTCTCCAAATCGGATTAATCCACGCGTGGAGACAAAAACTTTTAACCTTTTTCCAATTTTTAACCTTCTCAAATTTTTATTTATTTTTTATTATTGGATTGATTTTTTTATTATACTCCTATTCCCAATTTTGAAAATTTTTTTGGTCGTGTCTCCACTGAAAAAAATTTTAAAAACCGGGAAAATTAGAAAAAATGGGGAAAAAAATAAAGAATAGAAATAAATTTGAAATTAAGGGGATCATTAAAGCGAAGATGTATGTGCTTAGTTAAATATCGCCTCAAGTGGAGACAAAACATTTCAACGTTTTCCCGGTTTTCCAATTTTCAACATTTTCAAGTTTTTTAGTTTTTCCAATTTAGCCAATTTTTACAAGTTTTCTTTTCTTCTTCTTATAAGTGTTGCAGCTAATCATTTTTATTAGATGCCAAATTTTTGGTGGAAAAAGAGAAGGAAATATAATAAAATAAGAAACGTGGCCCGTGGCCCGTGGCCCGTGGCCCGTGGCCCTGTTTCCCCGTTACTTGGGCCAGTCCGTGCCTGGTAGCCACGTAATATTCAATCGGATTTTTGCATATCAATCGAGATCTTTTTCATGAGATCGTGCTGATCGACTTTTGTCTCCTTATGAAACCTTGACGGTGACAATCAAGACTCTTTATAGATTTATGGGGACCGGTATATATGACGATTTATTAATCGTTCCATAAATTACGAAATGGGATCAATAATGATAATAGTAATTTAAAAAGAAAAAAAAAATAGGAATCGGCGCAGTGATAATGCAAGGTGAGACCCCAAAAGAACTTAAGGTCGTCGGCACAGCATGAGTCAATTCGGTACAAATTTTTATTTACTATTCTTGATTTGGCCGATACGACGATATTTCACAATAACTTGCCCTGACTGCATACTGTGGCTCTTTTTTTTTTCTACTACCGATACATCAATTAGACTCGTATGATCGGCTTTCGCTTCGTGTCAATTTTAGCCGCAAGGATTTTTGGTTTTTTTTGTTTTGTTTTAAGCGAAGGAGAAAGTAACTGAGAAAGAAAAAAAATTGAGCGGAAATGCGGAGAATGTCTGCCGATGGTCTGGGTCGCGGTTCACGTGAGATCGCAGCATCGGATATGATTGCGATCATATTATGGATCGTGACGCATATGCATTCTGTAGATATTTTTTTTTTTCTTTTTCATTTAATTAGCGCGCGGCGCAAATATCGGTGAAAAGTTGAAAACACGAGCTTAACAAGTTGATTAATGAAGGTACCGTTTGAAATACACAAGTTTCGCAAGTTGCGGGCCTCTGAAAAGATGGAGGTTATTGGGTTCTTAAAACGGAAACACAACATCAACCATTTCGTAATCGATCCGAAAATGCATGCCATTTTAAGGAGCGCCTACATCTGTTTTTTCTTTCTTTTTTTTTTTTTTTCCTCTGAGAAGAGTAAAACGCTTTACAAACGTTCGGGAATGTTCACAGATTAGATATGAAAACTCGTTTTCGTCACGAACGACAATCGGTGGATTTATATTGTTGGTAAGGGCAGGTCGTGGAACGTTCCATGTAAACTTATAATGCGTATTTAATTACGATTTATTAAAGATTTTCATACAATAGTTGCATTTTTTTTTTTTTTTAAATTCATTATTTGCATAGCTGATTTGCGGGTTAATTCGAGTTTATGACACTTAATGACGGGATTTCCTGCGTGAAGGCATATTAAAAAAAATGAAGAAGAAAGAAAAAAAAGGATAAATTCGGATATTAAGAAGAATGAATGGGGGATTGTCAAGAAAACAGACAACGGAACAGAGAAAGTTACGAAACTTTTTTTGTTTGTCCTGGCACCTTAATACATAATTTTTTTAAAGTCTAAACACGTGTAACGCATGCCTTTTAGACAATGAGATCTACACCCCGAAGTGTGAGGCCGTATGAATCTTTAATTCGGAAGATTGGATGATAATGCACCGTTGACGTGACAGAAAGATCAAAAATGGAAATTTTTTTTGAAAGTTGTGAGGAGAATTTTTAGTCGGGCTTCCATAATTAGATTTCATTGCTGTATTGTATTCGGAACCGAAAAGTCGAATCAGAAAAGTCCAAAATGGCTGCTATAATTAGGTTTTTCCATAAAAAAAAAAGCTGTTGGAATTCTGCTTTCGATGTTTTGGGTGTGAGGGGATACCAAGTTCCAAATAAAGTATAGACCGCAACGCAAGAATGCAAAGGAGAAATGCATTAGTAAAGCTCACAAATTCACGTAATGCTGAAATAGAGCAAGTAATGCAAATGCATTGGCAAAGCAAACTAATGCACTTAATGCAGAAGTAATGAAATTAATACAAATGCATTATGGTAATGCAAGCTAATGCACGTAATGCCGAAATAATGCAAGCAATGCGAATACATAGGTAATGCAAGCTAATGCGGTTAAGCGGAGGAGTTTAATGCTGTTGGAGCTGAGCCACTGTTGATCAAAGAAACGTCTGCCGTTCTATTTTATTTGGTCCAACATTTTTTCTGAGGATTCGTTAGTCCAAAATTCAAAGCAATAAAATTTACAAAATTTTGCTCTTGATTGAAAATTTTTTGTATGAATTATTCTTAGCTGAAGTCCAAAATATTTTGAAATAAGCACTCTCCTGAATTAAAACCCAACACCGACTTTGGAATAGCAATGGAACGTTTTTCGGTGTCCGTTATGTTAAATGCTTAACCATGAAGTTTATCGATCTTTCTGAAATTCCTCGCCATCTCCCATTCTTGTCATCATTACAGCCTTCATCAATCTTACGCGTTTTTCTCTATTTACAATTGTCACAAATAATTTATACTACACGAATCATCTCATGTTTTTCTTGACAAATCATTTACAAAAAAATTAAAATTAATTCCCGCCTGAAACCGGAAACACAGCAAAAAATCGTGTCTCTTTTTGCAGAAAAAAAAATTATTACCTTCATTATTCATTGGGTTAAATTAAATCAAAAAAACTAACTCTATCCATTACCTCCCTTTGGAGATTTTATCAAAATCCATTTCCTTACACAATGCAAAGTAATGTATCCTAGTAAGAAGAAAAATTCTTGAGATAGTCGTCCATTGTGAACCGGGTTCTTATCTGTTCAATGTCCCCTCATGTGAAAAAAAAAAAAAAGACAATTAAACAAATGGCCGATGTACTTGATTGATGGGACTTAAAACATCCCAACAAAACGCTAAGCACTTAAGATTGCTAAACAAGTCACACATGTTAATGTTTAGTGTAGGTCTTCGCCGTTATGCAATCCCCATTTTTTTTTTTTTTTTATCTAAACATCGGAATAATATGAAAATGAAGAATAGCGACCCTGAAACGTATATATTTTATCTTTTCGAATACCACAACAACAATGCGTTTAAAAGCGATGCGAATTGTTTTGCGAATCAAAAAACCGTGATGTGTAATTTAAACTTCGGTACTACCGTTGGCGAATTTATATGTATGCATACAAGTTGTTTAAAAAAAAAAAAAAAAAATTTGCGGTATTTATTGGGGATTAAAAGAAATATCCGAATCGAGGCCTAAAGGGATAAGTGAACGGACTTAAAATAAATGATTTGTCGGGCTCCTCCTATACGCTAAGAAAATTACGGTGATTTTCTTTGAGGAACGTAATGTAATTTAGGAGACAACCAGCGGCTGGGAGCCACCACGCGGCCTTTCGGGCCTCGTCGGGGAAGCTCGGCCTTTCGGCCTTGACTTTTGGTTTTGGATGTCCAGGATTCTGGGTTCGTCTCTTTGCTCCTCATTTCCTATTCCAGTGTTTCTAATCTTTGTATATCTATTTTTTTTGGAGTTTTCAAGGATTATGATTGTCTACATTCTGAATCTTGGGATTTAGTACCAGACCCATGAGGACTAGTGCCACTGCGTCATACAGGCACGTTAATTTGTCACAAAAAGGTTCAGTCAAAATTTTGTCCGAAAAGACCACACATTAAAATAGACCTCAGACTTCTCGGGAAGATAAACCAAAATTTTATTCAGTTATCCCTGAAATTTGATATATCTCAAAAACAAGTTTTTTAATCAAAAAAAAAAAAAAAATTTACTAATAGAAAGTGCCTCACGCATCGTTTGCTAAAAATCGATGAAGTTATGGGAGTTGCCAGGACTTATTGGCATAGGCTTGGTGTTATTTATTAAGCGAGTTGTCGGTGTCATTATTTTTCCAGTTAATTTATTTACCCCTCGACTATCTTTTTTATTTATTTTTTCGCACAACTTCGAAAAAAAATAAAATGCAAGTAAATGAAAGTAAAAAAGACTTTATTTCTTTATTATTATTTCTTTGAGATCTTTGTAATTTTTTTAATTAATCATTACAGCCGAAATACTCGCGGAGTAAAAAATAAAATAATACGACCTTGGACCGGCAACACCTTCCTCGTGTGACGTCTAAATAAAAAGTAACACAGGTGTAGCGGGTTTCGTAACTTGATGCATTGTCATTCAATCGACCCATAATAAATATTAATTTAATATCCTTTCCATCCCGGCCCACTGAGTAACCGTTACCGAAGAGAGAATATACTTCACACATGCACATCGCCAGACGTACTGTTTTCATCCTTTTATTATTATTTATTTCTAATGAAACGATTTAAGTCTATTATGCAGCATTTTTTTTTTAACGCACAGTACAAAAGATTTTTTTTTTTTTTTTTTTGGTTTTGCTTTGAACAAATAAAAATTAAAATTACGATTCCTATTTTTGTATAATGGCTCGTAAAAGGGTCGTTGACTGATAACTTTGGAGAGGTTTGGAATGACCTTTGCTAATATTGTCCATTCATTCCTCGTGTTTGCAATCTGTTTGGTGTTGTGTTATTCTAAGTCATGGCGTTGCCTTTCGAAATGTCTTTGAGAAACTGAAATGGGATAATCTAGTTTGATGGAATGATAATCATCAGTACTTTCCAAGTTGAGATTTTTATAAGCCTTTTTGGCCTATGGCTTTTGGCCTATGGCTTTGGCACTGACCAAATTGGGAAGAGGATTAGTTAAAAGTGTTGCCGGAATAAGCAACCTTGCCAGCTGATTTTGATCACTCTTTTGCCTGCAGATTTTGATTTGGATCAATGGGAGAAGCCAAGTTTTACTGGAGCACCTTCGGGAGTACCTTCGATTTCAAAATCTTGTTCTTCATTTTTTTTACTTATGCTTCATCTACTAAATCTGCACCACGATCTTACATACAGGTAAGGCAACTGCTATCTTGTAAAGTATCCCTTGAGTTGGAAGCAGAAGAATAGTTCCAAATTTGTTCGATAGATAACTGGAGCTGTTGTTAGGGAATCACATGATATACCCTCCATCCAATCAACACTTTCAAAACACTTTTTTTAATGATGGCTGCCAGAACACGTGATCCCCTAATTACAGCTCCAGTCATCTATCGAGCAAATTTGGAACTATTCTTCTGCTTCAAACTCGGGGGACACTTTTGTCTATATGAGGGATACCCGAGTTGCCTGACCTGTATGTAAGATCGTGATCGGCACCATCCAAGCAATCTTCTTATTTAAAACTTGAGTTTTCAATATTAGGTCGCAAACGTTACATTGTTTCTAGGGTTGACACAATTTAGTTGCGTTTTTTGCTCGAAGGAAACCGAGTAAAAACAAGCAGAAGTATTAAAATTAGTATTAAAACAATGTACAACTTACGAAATGCTATTATATTTTGTAAAGTTGGGTTTTAAAAAAGAAGTTATGTTCCTTGGATGGACTTGGCTCAGTTCTGCTCCGAGATCCAGAAATGATGCAGAAGTTTCTGAAAATCAGTCTTTTGCAAAGAAGAAACTTGTGCCGTACTAACATGCAGAATTGTCATTTTAACTCACGATTCTGTGTATTGACACAGTAATTTGAGTTAATATTTTGTCGTTAGGGTACTACCCACTGGCCCGTACAAGATTCTGCGTTAAAAAGCACAGCCTCCTGTGTCTCACTCTGTTGTACAGGTCCTTGCTTGTCGGGTTTGACTTTTGCATGGCTTGAGCGTGTTTGTGTCAAATTGGCTGTTATTCTGACCCAAGGTTCAGTGTCATATCGACACAGTAATCTGTGTTAATAAGGCACAGATTCCTGTATGATACATGTCCTTCTATAACACTAGCCTGTCTGTGTGACTTGTTCTTGGTGTTCCTGTGTCTACATAAGGCCACTATCTTCCTACGTTGGTCCTAATACATGACCTGGACCTGATGGTGCAGACTAGACCATACCAGATGGTAAGGACACAACCTGATATGATGAGTGTGTCAAAGATTACTGTGTGGATATGGCACTGATAAATCGTATCAAGAATCACTGGTTCTTGCTGGTCCTGAGTCTATACCCAGATAGCAAAGTCTATCCAGTCCCTATGATGTCCTCATGACTTCATGAGAATATTTATTGGACGTCTATTGGATTTACCGTTGGACGTCCTATGGATATCCCATGGATTTGGATATCCTGTGGACATCTAATGGACAATTTATAGGATAACTATTGGATTGAAGATGCTGTCTGGGCACTGTATAGGACCACCATCTTTGTGTAACACATTGGCACTGTCATACAAAGAGCTATGTCGTACGAGGACCTCTGAAATCTACGTAAAGGAAGCTTATTTTACTTATTGAAAAAGGGTGTCGGTAGAAAATAGGCTAAATCAGGTAATACCAACGGCCATCACACCAAACAGCTAAAATTTCTGCTTCCCATTCAAGCTGCCCATCTCCGCTTGATTATTTCTATTTGATCGAATTCCTTGCGGATGATTGCAAGCTTGCGATCCCGGTATGCATTAATAAGCCAGACGGGCTGCATCTCATGAATCTAATTTGAACCTTGCTACCGTTCATTAGTACCTCTTTTACTTCTAATAAACATGTATAATGAAAAACCCCTGGCTGGAAAGCCGTGTACACGCTCCTATGATACCTTATACATATTCATTAGAATCAGATTAAAAATAAGATGAATGAGGGTGATGTGCTGATTTCGATCAAGTTTATCGCATTTAACGTCATATATTATTTCATTAGCTCCGATATAAAAAAATCTAAAAAAAAACTTCGCACTTATTCATCATTTTACATCCCGTTATGTAAGATTAACACCTGTTTAGAAAAAAAAAAAACCATTGCCAAAATTCAATTAACAGTATCATTCGTTCCATCGTTTCCTTAAAAAAAAGAAAAAAAAAATCATAATAATTACAAGCGCCACGACCTGTTTGTTACGAGATTTGCAATCTGAACCTTGAAAACGATTTTTCAGGAGCAGCTTCCAACAAAAAAAAATAAAGAACGGCTGCCAACACGGTTAATTTTCCGTATAAAGATATGAATAACTTAATAATTGAAACTGGAACTTCTGTATATTCGGAACCATGATTTATTATTTCACATTTGATTTCTTGTTTCCTCCTGCCATTGTCCGAAGGAAGTATTAGGTTTTATAAAACGTGGTGTGCCAAGTAGCTTTGAAAAGAAAATACCGAATAATAATGTGAGAAACGCAATCGGAATAAATAAAAAAAAAAAAGAACCTGGGCGAGCTCGGGTTAACTGCCCTGGCGCCTTGATTCGAGCAAAAATGAACCCGAGGCTATGATATTGGTGCGTGACACATGCTTGCGGGCCTGATTTTATATCTTTTTGTTCAGATTTTTATCTCTTTTTTCAGATGAACTTTTTTTTTTTTTTTTGGATAATCGAATGACAATGGCGTATATGTGTGTCAGTGTTGTATCCTCCGAGGAAATTGTCAAAAGTCTTGTACGGAAAACAACTATTTATCACCTTGATTACATGACACATACCGATTGTTGATGTGTACCGTTAGACTAAATGGCGTCACGGATTTTTCATAATTCAAGATTAATATAGTTTGTAAAATGCTGGATTTTATTGGGATGCTTCCTTCATCTGCGGGAAGAAGGAGGTTCCATGTGGATTGTTGTTTTTTTTTTTTTTTTCCCTTTCTGGATCGCCGCGGATCTCATTCAAAGCGACGAAATGCAGTGTCGAAAATTGCCATGACCAATTATGAACTTGAATAAGTTACAACCGTAAAAAAACCGTTTAAAAACATGCTGTATGTCATTATGCACGGAGTAATTTGGCGGAAAAAGTAGATTCTTTTTTGAGAAAAAAAAATAGAAATATGGAAGCTGATATATTTATGGTATCGCTCTGAACGGTAAATGAGGATTGATACGATCTTATTTGGCCACAAGTTGGCGCCTATATAATTTTTTGCTTAATCTGATGGTTGAAACGAGTCGAGTTATAGTTATAGGTATTTAAAAAGCAGAGCAGTAAAATTAGAATATTCGACAAAAAAAAAAAAAAAAGAAATAAAATATTACGTTAAATTGAATTAAATGTTTATATTTGGAGGGAATATTTTATAGAGATCTTTATCAATTTCTGCAAACGTGTTATTCTAATCATGCAATACTCTCTTAGCGGTTCGAGTCATCAATAATTTTGCAAATCTGCATATTTTAGAAAGGGCGAAGCTTAATTTCGAAAGAGAGACAACAGTTACACAGTGTATCGATAAGTTACACTTTTTAAATAGATTGAAAGTTGGAAGAAAGAGGTTTATGCAAAAGGACTGATTTTGTGACCGCATCTTAGCGCTGACTTTTTTCAAAGTTGATCAGGACCTGTATGTAATTGAATCCGCAGAGATCGATAATGATCATTAAAATCTTGTATAGACGCAGGAAAATGCAGAAAAAGTTACATCTTTCTGTAACAATGTTACAGGTTTCGTGGGATAGCATCCCAATAGTATTAGGATTGGTGGCAATGTTTAATGGTCAAAGAACCACGCTTTTTGCATATACCCCTTTAAACTGAAGGGAAGAGCTTTGTAATATGCATAGACATTGAAGATCATGATAAACTATTACATATATATGTAATGGTTGATAAACTATTACATATATATGTAATAGTTAAACTAATACATATATATGTAACAATCTTCAATATCTCTACCCATATCTTGTCCGAACGAAGTGAGGACCGTTTTATTTGAGCTTTGTAATTTTTTAAAATTTAGCTTTGTGTGGTTGCAATCCATGGCTTAACGAACAATATATCCATTCTGGTTGTTGTGTTCTTTCATAAATGCAATAACACTTGCATTCATTAGTCTTATGCTTTTCAAATACAATTTCATTTGCTGTGAATGATTTCTCTTGTAAATTTGTGCCGACAATGTATCAATTAAAGCGGCCGCGATTGGTCGGGCCGTAACCAATCGAGGCCGTTTTTATTGATATATTACCAGCACAAATTTACAAGCCTGCAAGCCACCTCCGTGCCTAATTTATAAGATATTTTTCATCACTCTGGGCCGAAAATGAACTTCTTCGTTTTTCAAGCTGGCGGAAAAGTCCATTTTCCGTCCAGAGTGATGAAAAATAAGTAACTCCTGCCCTCCTTCTGGGATTTAGATCGAGTGATCTAATTTCCATTCGGGAAATTGGTATTGTTTGCTTTTAAGCAAAAAATGGAAAGAAAATAATTTCGATCCCGATGCCGAGATGCCGATTCCCAATCAAAGTCAAAACTCCCATTGGCTTTTTAGTCCTGGGCGAGAGAATCGCCTGCACTCATTACCCATCGAAACAAGAGGAAGACCATTTTCTACCATTTCCTTCAAACTGCTAGCCTATTAGATGTATGAGGTTGGGAGGAATTTCTATTCGTATATATCTGTTGGATGGAATTGGTGCCTTTTGCCGGAACCAAGTAATTAGGCATTTCATTTTTGATTTCATTAAAATCTTCCAGTTCCACATAAAACAATTTTACATATTATTTTATTGTCTTTTAGCTAAATTTTAATTTTTAATTGTTTTAAGCAGTATGTCAGGCACCGGCTATGTTAGCTGAAGTGACTTCACTTCGGCTAACGTGGCCGGTGGTTCATAAGCTAACTATTAGGAAATGTAGAGATCAGACCATATGCTTAATTAATAATAATAGATAGATAGATAGAAAAATAGTGTATATTCAAAATAATTTTTTTATACACGGTTGACATTTACACAATACAAAAAGTCGGAGACAACATCAAAACTCCTTAATAAATTTTCTTGATTACAAACAAAAGCTGCTACCAGGCCCGTATGGAAAACTTTCAGCTGATAAAACAGAAACAAAATATCATTCTAAAGACAGGTCCCTGATTTTGAGCGCGTTAATAACATAGAAAAATACGTTTTTGGATTTTCTTTCATCAAGCTGTAATAGTAATAACAATAAATAACTTATTACTCTTTCTCCACGGCACTACGACGGCTAAAACTTCCAAATTTGATTTCTGCATGAATAGAAGTCGAAAATTTTACCCACGTCCTATAGATAAAGAAGCTAAAAACTCTTGACCCAAGAGAAAACGTTTTAAAATAGTCCCAGACGTACCTTTTATAGTCAAATGAAATCTTCATCGAATCGTCTTATGAATAGGCCGGCTTATTGACAAATTAACTACCGATAGACGGTAAGCCGCACGGTACATAAAACATGCCATTTGATCCATCCCTGACCTTAGTAATTCCCGTTTAAGAAAAAAAAAAAAGAAGAATTCTTTTCAAAATTGTGAATGATCATTCTCGGTAAGTACTTTCATGCCGAATGAAGGATGATGAGTTTTTATATGCATTCAGTGACAATACAGAAAGAATAGATAAGTGCACCTGTGCCAAGTGAACTCTTATCGCAGTGAAAGTGGTCGTTCTTTTTTGACTTAACAAGTCGGAAGGTATTTTTTTTTTTTTTTTTTTTTTTATCTAATTCCCCCTCGTCTGTTTTCCATTCTCGCGGACAAATGTCTACAATTTTTTATCTGAAAATAAAAATTCTCTAATATCAAAACGGCCAGTCATCAGTAAAATCTTCTTCCTAATTTACATTGGTAGTTCAAATAATTACTGTAATAATGAGCAGTCATGTTGATTATTTATGCGATCCTCCGAAAAAAAATAACAAATCCTATGGTTCACTCGGTCAGGGACATCGTTTTTTTTTTTTTTTTTAATGGCGGTGTTTGTTTTTTTTTTTTTTTTTAAGGGACATTAAAATGCCCAGACATTAACATTGAAAGCGAATAGTGTGCAATGGAAATAGTAAATTATCATTGGTTGTCGGAGCTCTCTGAGACAGTCAATGCACTACGATCAAGTGCCACTTTCTCTTGCGACCTCGATGAGACTGAAGTTTAGAAAAACGTGTTTTTTCATCATAGAAACAGTCAGAAACAATATTATCTTATGCCTTTGGCCGGGGATTAGGCCAGTAATTTTTTTCAGATAACCGTTTCCTTCATTCACGAAGCAATGACCCTTTATATTTTCTTAGGATTAGACTCTCATCTCTTTCCGTAAAAGAGAAAAAAAATTACATAATTGTTATCATTTAAAATGATATATACTTATATCATTTTTTTTTGGTGTGAAGAGTGGTTTTTCGGGGGGAGGGGAAGGACGTTTTAAACATTTTTTTGACCGTTGAAATGATTGACAATTCATTATTCATTCACTTTTTTTTAAATGTATTAAATAATATGTAACAAGCTTGTTTCTTTTTTTAAAAGGAGGGAAAAAAAAAAGAATGAAAGTTTTTTTTTTTCTTCCCCGCCTAATCAGCTTTTCGCTCGTAAAATAATTTAATTAGCTTTTTTATAGTGATCTGCGCCGTCACGTTTCATTATCACGGTATTTGCCATTGACGAAACCACTTGACAACAATGTCTGCTTTCAACCTGAAATTCATTCGGATTAAACCTTTGTAAATTTGTCCCGAGTGTTTATTTTGCGGTTTTGATAATTTATAGAAACGTTTTTTTTTTCTTTTTCTCATCGTCATGATTATCTGTTTGGTGTCTTCCTTTTGTGAATCGTTCTGTCTGGTGGGATTTATCCTGCTGCTAATTTTTCTTTTTTTTTTTATTATTGAATTGCGACGGTTGCCACTTTGTCAGAGTTTTTCTATTGATTTGTTTTGCAAGGTAACTGATCTGAGAAGGTGCAACTTGGCTGCTTTACTTTGAAGATGAAACAAGTTATTCCATCCTGTTTATTGTGAGATGGGAACTGATTTTGTTCGTTTATTGTATTTACTGTTTACGCCATTGTCATGGTACTGTATGGAATTGTACCAGTTACCTCAGTCTCAGGCGAATCTCAGGAAAAAGATGTCTGTGTAGAGATGTCAAGTTGTGTCTTGACAGGTTTAGTTAGTTAAAGATTTGCTTTGCTGAACCTGTTATCAGTATCTTCGGCTGTTTACAATTAGTCTTGACTTGGTTGTCGGTTTACCATGATTTTATGGTTTCCGGTGTGATTTTATAGGGATGGAATTTCTCTAGAAGAGTAAGGGAGAATTTTTATTTCCTCCCACTCGAATATGGGCGTGGTAGTTCTTCAAACTCATTTGAAGAGATTAATACCGAGATAAAGCAAAAGCAACCAATGAAAATTCTGTGGATAAGTAGAAAGCGTTGAATATATGTACAATTGGGCAATTATTTACTACAAAAGAGGGAAATAACAACATAGAAATACTTGACAGGGCTGCTTTTGGGAAATCATCCAAGATCTTGAAGAACAAAAAAATCCTACAAAGTTTTCGAACAAATTAACGAATGTAATGTGCCAGTGCTCACTTACGGATCCAAGACTTGCATTTTATAACAAATAGAACGTAGTCATTAAGCTTCAGCTCACACAAAGAGCTACGGAAAGAGCAATGGTAGGTATTACGTTCTTACGTCTACACATCAAAATCGTTGACATGATACCGCCACCTCATTCCCAAATTGAGAATATGCGGGTTGTGTGGCGCGCTGGCAAAACAATAGATGTAGTGAGAAGATCCTGCATTAGAGACCTCAAACGGGAAACCGTGGAAGAGGCAGGCAAAACACTTGCTGGTACGATGGTAATAAGAAGGTAGCTGGGCTGCATACGATGAAAGAAGTTCTAAATTGAGAATGGTGGCTTGATCTGAGGGAGGTCTATGTTCAGAGTAAGCTTTAAAAAAAAAGGCTGTAGCACAACCCGCGTTATGGCCGTTACTGTCAATATTGCAAAGTTGCAACGTACTTTGAACAAGATCTAATAGGAAAACCACTTACGATCCGTCTGCATTTCCCTAAACGCATCGTTACGTATAATTAATGCACGTTACTAATGACCGTAATCATAACTTTTATAAGAAAGAGAGAGAAAAAAAAGTACATCAAAATGCTCATAACGATGCCTACATGTTGAGGCAAACATTGTTAACTCGAAGACCACAAAAACGCTTATCGGTGAAGGTGGTTGGTTACCGTAGAATTTCTACGTTTAAACGATCGAAGAAGAGGCGCATATTGCTCTTGTGAGTATTGTCAGAAACCATAAATCAAAGGATACCCTGGTATGGGAATGAAGATAGCATAATTACTTTTGGTTTTTCGATGAGGCAACCAAAGAGTCGATATATCATTGGCAAATACCCCAGCTTGGGTTACTTAATTAAAGCAATTGTGACGAATGTACCATTCGACGAATAATGAGACCTTTGAACTTTATTTTAAGAGTGCCGGCATTTCGGTTACATCTTCTCTTTCTTTATATATTCTTTAATTGTCACATTTTTATAAGCTGTTCGGTTGCGTTGCGTGCGCAGTGTCGAGGCTATGGGAAAAAAAAATTCTTTGCATTTAATTTAATCTTTGTGCATAGATGGTGTAATTACGTTTTCGAACATCGGCGAGGGATAATTAGTCTTCGTTTTTCAACTGCAAATTAACAGTCATATAACATCGTTAAATCGGCTAATAAAAATTGTTTCTTCAACGTCGGGGGCATATTTGTTGTTATAATGAATTTAATCGGTAAGGGTGTATCGGTAAAAGTGCAGTTGCTTTTAGTATTTTATGTTTTGCACACGGGGGATTTTTTTAGGGCGTTGATCTGACAGGTCTGTAATTTCCGTTGAAGTCCTTGATGCCGAAATTGAATTAAAGTTTGCCTATTTTGAAATGGTGGGTGTGGCAGTGGACCAACTATGTCACTGTGGACCATTCGTCCAAACGAAATTTGAAAATGTGTAGAGCATGTAAGAGGCTTCAGTGGGTGTCTTTGTCCGTCTTGGCATGGGTGGTGTTTGGAACAAGCAGACGAATTGTGTGTATAATGATCAGTCCATTACCCTGAAACTCGGACCGGTGAAGTTAGGCGTCACTACTTTCGCTTGACCCTCCAGCAAATTGGCAGCTTCAGGGGCTGATCTCCCATAAGATTAGGGTGCATATCTATATATATACCAGACCTATAGTAAACAGTATTTTTGAACACTATATACGAATTGGATGAATCTTTTCTTTTTTTCAAGCTTTTTTTGCCATTTTATTTCAAACTTTTTTAAGCCATGGGTACACTGTACATATGCTGAATGAGGGTATGGACTAGACTATAGACGGCAGATGGTGTATAGTCTTCATTTAATCGAACCTTTCCCAGAGACCGCTAATCTTAATAAATTTATAGTTACTGTTGTAGACATTGCCACTCTTTTGCTCATAGGCACATTGTCCCATCCAATCAGGACCCTTACAGCAATAAAACAGTTATGATATGCGAACCTGCAGTTCCTATTTTTTGTCTACGAGGCGCCCTCTGTGAATCTACAGAAGCCACCAAACGTTTCCTATCATTTCTAAACATCACATATAACTAATCACTACAAAACACGAAAGGAATGCAGCTGAAGAATCCCAAAACAAGAGAAGACGAAGAAAATAAAAACCATAAAAAACCTACTCTTCGGAAACATGTGACGCAAACCAACCTGTAAAGTTTGAAGTTTTATTATGGCAAAGTAACCTGTCAAATATAAGGCACGTGTCTGACTACGTGTGACCTGACGGCGCCTTGTTGATGACACTTTGATATATCTTAAGCAGTTTTTAGTTATTCCCGAAAAGAAAAAAAAAAAAAACTGCGGTTACGAAAAAAATTTATGCGAAACCTTCCCCTCGAAAGGTCAGTCCCATTCATCATCCAAACATTTTCTTTTTTAAGAAAAAAGAACAAAAAAATGATTGATTAAAAGAAACCGAAAGTTAATCGATCAATTTCAAAAAAGAAAATTTTTTTAATATAAAATTGATTGCTACTCTTTTTTAGCTGACGAAGCCTTTGTTACCTGACAAGAGGCACATTTTGTTTTAAAGGACTTGTCAACAATGAAAGTAATGAATTCATTAATTAATTAGCTTTAAACTCGTTTACTATGCTTCCTTGACGGTTATTCTTGCATCATTATAATAAGTCAGCTACGCTCATTGTTATTAACTAGATTTGTTTTTTTGTAGTAACCTTCAACGCGGATTGATTTTTATTTATTTATTTTTTTCCGTTCGGGGAAGTTTGTTTCTGTTAAAATCGGTCCGATATGCGCAGTCTCGCCTAGGCATAGGTTCAGAATTTATCAGGTGTGAGGTCAAAAATAAAAAGAGAGAAAAAAAAAAAGTATTCCGCACCACAAACCAGAAAATCGACGCAAGAAGGAAAATAAAAGTTGGTTCAAGTTAGTTTCGAAACGTGGTCACGATCCCTGGCCATTGGTTTATACGTGATTTTTGTATCGCAATGGAATTATAATTACCGAACTACCTGGTACCTTGAATTATTATTTCGTTGATTGAGCTAATAAAGTTGCGGAACGAGGGGAGAAAATAAATATAAAAGAAAAAAAAAAGAAGAAAGCGAAAGAGACCAAAGACAACAAAAACGCGTGAACATGGATTTTATGTTGACATCGAATAATACAAGCACTTAAACCAGGTATTGTTGATTTCACTTATACGAGACTTGAAACAATAAACTGCATCGTGTTGTCACTCAAATATTAGATCGCGTGCTAAGGGTTGCCGACCTCAGTTGTAGGCTTCGACAGTCAAGTCTCCCCACCACCTCTTCCAATTAATGCTCTCACGTAACTATTTCAGGTTCACGTCGTTGCCCGTTTAACCATTATCACTTTCCATTCATATTCAAAAAGTAGACAAGAAAAAAAGAAAAAAAAAATTATGACAAAGTGCTGGCAAGGTCACTGGATCGGAAAGTACCGGTCAAGAATGTTAAGGTCGACCCAGCTGAATTTTTTTTTTCCTCCGATTTTTCAAGCCCCCGGCTGAGATATAAAATTTGGCACGCGGAACAAAAAGCGTTAAAAAAAATTTTTTTTTTTTCTTATTTTATTGCAAAATGACCTACATTCGATGGGGGGAAACCCTCGGAGTTTCTCATAAAGCTAAAAATAAAAGCCCCCGACAACAACAATAAAATTAAAAAATGCAAAGCAATTGAGTTAATTGAGTCATGTAGAACTTTTTAATATAAAACGATTTAACTATAGAATTGCGATCTATTTGTTTTTGTATTATGTCATAGTGTTGGTGTAAATTACCGAGTTATTTGATATCCCGTACGTGTTTTTCTGATCGTTTTTTTTTTAAGGTCGAGAGACAGGATTTCCCCCCGAGGAAATTTGGTTATTTTAAAGTGGTCTGGCGTAAATTTTTTACTCGAAAAAACTTATTGCAGAATCAGTTTTTTCAGGCCGTGCGAACTGTCTCGGACAATATACGTCAGAACAGCACATAATTGGTGCGAGGAGTTCAAAGGATTTTGATTGGCATAGTAGCATTTCGCTGAGCCATAAAAGGCTCTTCACCGCCTGGGTGGAATCTCTGAGAAGGGCTGTCTCGGACTAAGTAATGTAATCGCGGTACAGCCTAAATGTATGGAAAAGAGGACCTTAATCGAGGTGAATCAGGTCTTTCCTTGTTACAGATTGTCTCAAACGGACTTCGGTCTGAGAGACGAACTTAGTTCTGAAACTTTTCGTCGAAAAAGTTCTTTTTTTGTTTAAATACTATAGAAACTTCACGACTCAATTTAGGGACCAAGATTACAATTCTGTACCTCAGTGCAGAACTAAAGCAAGTCCATTCAAGGATTGCAACTTGCTAGCAGAAGGCACTGCCAACCTTTTGTAAAGTCGGGTTTGAAATAAGAAGTTGCAGTCCTTGAATGGACTTTCTCCAGTTCTGCACTGAGGTACAGAATTAAAATCACCACCGAATTGAGGTCACAAAATCACCCTTAAATCACTAGGACATCTTGGGTATTGAGCGGATGTTTTTGATTTTGGAGAAAGTTATGTACTGGCCACTCCGATTCCCGTCTGAAAGACCGAACTTTGGTTCAGAAACTTTATGTTGGAAAAATAATCCCCGGGTCTACATGTATGGGAAAGAGGACTGCATGACTGAGTTGACACCTTAAGTCACTAAGTAATTTAACCATGGCCAGGAAATTTGACAGCTTTGATTTCACAATATAACAGGGCATCTGAGTTTCTAAGTTAATAGTCACGTGGTCCAATTATACGATTGGGCCAATGACTATCAACCACCGAATTGAGGTGATTGATATATGTTGATCGAGGTGATATCTTTGCCCATACTCAGCTTATGGATGTATATAAATTCGAGCATTAAATATACCGTATATTTAACATCTTTACTCCGATTCACGACTGGCAGTGTGCTACACTTCTCGTCACTTCAAAGTGTCGCCCAGTTTTTCTCGAGGCTCCCACTTTGTTGCATCAGAAAATCCTAAACGCTTCCGGCCTTAATTTTTTTTTCTTTTCAAGAATCCTTTATTGACTCCAACGTCAACTTCCATTTTTCAAGTTGACAGACACCCGCCTCAATTCCATATTGTCTAGGTTCTCAATTAAAATGGAGGAATCGAGCATATTCCGCATATTTCCTCCTGTCGCTCCTATTGTGTACCACATTCTTGTCCATTTTCTCTTTTGCAATTTTGAAAGGCATAAGTAGAAGAAGATACTTAAACATCTTTAAGTATGAATCAGCATCTGAAAATTAGCACTAGTAAACTCTATTAAAGGCATAGTGACCTTTAAATAGATGGAAAGTTAAGTTGGTCGAACGCCTACCAGAGCATAATATTTCCATAACCGTTAAAAAAAATAAAAGAGAGAAGAAAAAAAAAAACCTATATAATTAATCAGAAAAACGGGATAAACGTATATGAAAGTTAATCTCATCATCGGAGAGTATATTTTTTTATTTTTTTTATTTTTATATAGCGGAGCAATTGTTTCGCCATAATTATTGTGGTTAATTACCGTTTTCTCATGGAATATTTTAGCGGAAGTTCACTATTTCCAAGCTTCCGTAACGCTTTTTTTTCCTCTATTTGTATCAGATGTGGGAGAGATTAAAAAAAAAAAAAAGAGAAAAGAAAAATCTTGTTTGTGCACCGTAAAATGGGGTTGCGGTGGGGTTTGCGCCGCATTGAGCCTTAGGGCAATCATAATGGTGTGCATATTCATTCATTCGCTGTAGTAATTGTCAGAGTCACATTTTGTCACTCATTTGGGTAGATTATTTTGGGACAAAAACCTTCCCATAGTCAATCATTCTGTACTAGGCAGGTCAACTGAGCTATGTCCATCACAATCGTGCATGGAGATATAGTCTTTTGAACCGTTGCAGCTCAAAACCGGTTCAGGCAGCGGTTGAGCGGCAGCTCAGTTGACCTGCCTAGTACAGCATTGTGTATCTTATTCATGGGTAGCGGGAGGTGGCAAAAATCTTAGTTCTGGACCCGATGCTGGTCTCAGGATCCTAATGGTGACCCTAAGTATCCTGAGGCTGATCTGAAGAACCTGGATCCTAAAACTAATCCTTGGGACTTGGGTATTGATTTGATGATCCTGATGTTGATCAGAGAACCCTAACCGGCGGATAACAGAGCACTTTGCATAAAATCCTCAATGTTAAATTTCTCAATCAATCCTTCGTCTTGTAACGCTTGCACAGCACACAGAGAAAAAAGTGCTTGGAATTTGCTCTTAATTTTAAGTCATTGACTTTGCTCTAGCCCAAACGCCAAAGATGTTAAAAATAACTCAAATTGCTTAAAATTTTAAAGCATAGACGTAAAGTTTTAAATTATTAAAGTAAGATTTTAAGCAATTTGAGCTATTTTTAACATCTTTGACATTTGGGCTAGAGCAAAGTCAATGACTTAAAATTAAGAGCAAATTCCAAGCACTTTTTTCTCGGTGCATCCTGGCACCACGTTGCACAATTTCCTTGTGGCGGTACAGGGATATTAACGTTTGCCAATAAGTTATCAATTCTTTCGAAGTCGCAAGACGGCGGGATTTTTCCCAAAAGAAATTTGCACAGTAGTGTTCTGCAATGATTTGGGCACACATTCCGTCGGGCTTTATAAAAAAAATATAAGTGGCCGTTGTCGTCTCTCGCCATCGTGTTAGTTACGTCGAACGACCAACAATTGTGTTTCTCATCATCCCTCTTCTTAGGCTCACATAAGATGCCCCAATGAAGGCTGTTAGATCATTTGCTACCCTGTTCCTGCTAAGAGAAAGTTCTTCACGATGATATAGAGCAATGTACAGCCTCCGCTTATTGTACCTCCACTCCATGGTGCCTTATTGAGAAATGATCAAAGCCTGAAAAAAGGCGAAATTCAAATGAGAGCTCTCTGAAAAATTCATTTATGGACGTCGGACTACGGTCAATAAATATTTACAAGGATTTTGAATTAAAATTCCATAATTATGCCGTAAAATATTTATTTACTACAGCATAAGGCCTATTCGGAACTAGAGTTCCATCCTCAGTGCTATCAGTGATGTTTTTAGCACTGAGGATGGAACTCTAGTTGCGAAAGGCCTTATGCTGTAGTAAATAAATTATTTTACGGCCTAATTCTGGAATTTTAAGGACTTGAATGCTGACCCTGATGTTGAATCTAATGTTCCTGATGGTGAAGATTGTGATCCTGATCCTGATTGCGTTTATTGCGAATGAGTGATACATATCTGCTACTCATTGATCCTGATTATTGTTCCTCAAAGACGGGTCTTTTTGTAAATGAAGCAAATTTTTGTGCTTCACTCTATATGATGGCGCGCAGAGCGGTGTGGCACTTGACTTTGCATTATCACTGCGTCTGCATTACCTGCTTTACTTTGCATTATTTCCATTACATTGTACACTTTTTTGAAGGTGACTAATCTCTCTACTTAAATTTTGGTCGTCCAGTTTGAATTTTGGGGCCAAGAGGGGGAAGAATCCGATGGGTCCAAAGATCAACCATGCTCTCCCGAGTGAGTTAACATGATATACAGAACAGTTTAATTATAAATTGAATATAAGAGGCCATTTAAATCAGTTAAATTTTTTGAGGGCAAAAACCCGATTCTTAAGAAAGCCCGAAAATAAGTTAAATCGCAAATACATCTTGCATTACGCCAAGATTATAACTTAACAATGCATTGAGAAAAAAATCACACCTCGAGTGGGACTCGAACCCACGAAGGCCGTGGACACGCCTTGAAGTCCTATACGCGGACAGATGTACAGTTGTTTCGGTCCTAGTCCTGATCCTGAAGATGCGATGTTTTTCTAAGTAGCCTTAGGCTGATCTGAGGATCGTGGATCCTTAGAACTACGTTCTTGGTACGAGGATTTTGATGCAATTCGCAGAATCTTAAAGTAATCCTGAGGACTGTAATGTTTATTTGGATGTTGAATCTCATTATCCTGGCGAAACCGATAAATTGAATATAAGAAACCATTTAAATCAGTTAAATTTTTGGAGGGAAAAAACCCCATTCTTAAGAAAGCTCGAAAATTAGTCAAATCGCAAATACATCTTGCATTACGCCAAGTTTATAACTTAACAATGCATATAAAATATTGAGAAAAAATCACACCTCGAGTGGGACTCGAACCCACGAAGGCCATGGACACGCCTTGAAGTCCTATACGAAGTCCATCCTCGAGCACTGGACTTCTGTAAATGTTGATCCGTAGGACTTGGGTGGTCATTTGAAGACCCTGGTGCTGAACTGAGAATCCTAGTAGTGATTCTGATGTTGAACCCTCATGCTGAATAGCACGATCCTGATGATTCCATCTGAATATTTGTATTATATCTTGTACAATTATCGATTTTAATACTTATTCAATTCCCTCCACTTTACGGTATCTTTTTTGGAAAAGTACCAGATTGTGTAATATTGCTGTCTTCAAATTGTTTTTCTGTAATTTTTTTTTTTTTTCACATATTTCCCCATTCTAATTTTCTTTGATTATTGTGAATGAAACTCATCGTTTTCGAGTTATAACGCTTGGATGATTTCGGTATTATCGATTTTTTTTATTTTTTTTTTTTTACTTCTCTCTCACCTAAAATTGCACGTAGGGTACGAATATGTTATTTCGATTGCGGTACATCGTGAAAACTGGTACGGCAATTTTCCATGAAATTTGGTAATTATTGGTTAACGCTTCGTTTCTTATCTGTTCCATGCATTTTTCTGATTCGAAACAACTTTTTTTTTATCGGGAAAAAAAAATTATAATAAAAATAAACAATTATCAATGATGGTCGTTATCTTTTTAACCCAAAGGGACGAATATCGAAAGAAGTCGAAAGTGACGCGAAACGATTTCATCCTCATCCACCTCCTCCTCCTCCTACCCGTCAAAAATATCGAAATGATTTTTACAACTCGTCGTAAATTATGCTATTTGTTTTATATTTCGTATTTTATCTAACATTCGAGCATTTCACGGCTTTCAAATTATTTTTACAACCGCAATGAATTTTTTTTTTTTCTTTTGCTTCTTTTTTCTTCCTCCGTTCATAAATGTCTCATTGAACACCGGGTTAATTTCATTTTTTTTTATTGTTTATTTGCAGAGATGGCAAAGGAGGTGGTTCGTGCTGTACGACGACGGAGAATTGAGTTATTCCGTGGACGAACATGTGAGTATACACATATGATCTTTTTTTTTTTTTTTTTTTTTTTTTCGCCATTTATTTTTAGATGTGGAGCAATGAACTTTTGTATATGGTTCATATCCGCACAATAAAAAAACAGTGGCGTATGCCCCGGCTAATGTGCTTGCCTAACCGGTAGGAATATGTCGATAATTTATGGAGAAGTAATTTTTTTTTTTTTTTTTTTTTTTTTTTTGTCACGGGTTCGATTCAGTCTCATGCGGTAGGCGTTTCGAATTTCAGTAAGGTCGTTGATAATTTAAGTTTAAGGATATTGAAAAATAAATAAACGATCTAATTTTTAAACGTTCCGTTTCCGACCTTAAATTAAAAGTTGATCTATTTATCGTTTTGGATTTTCCTGGATTGGAATTGATTTATTGGCCGCCAGTTAGTTATCATGTTAAACAAATTGAAACGTAGAGCCAATGTTATAATTTTTTTTTTTTTTTTTTTTAAAGAAAAAAAATTTTTTAATCTTTTGGCGGAACCTCCCGTTCCATTTTAACGGAGGCATGATTTGGGTGCATTTTTTAAAAATTGGGAAGCCCCTTAAAAAGTTACCATGGAATTCACCACTCTTAGGTTCTCCTTTTAATTGGTCGTTCAGATTTGCTTGAAATCGAGTTTGGGAAATTCCTTTGAGATTTTCCAACAATTGCCCAAGACCTAGGACAATCAAAAATATAGGACAGCCGTCGTGCCGACAGCCATCTATAAGATGATCGATTATGGATTTGTCACTTAGTTGCCTCACAGTCAAACTCAAAGCTGTCCCGATTCCGCAGAATCTGGAGCATTTGTGAGTAAATTTCTTTTTCCGAGTCCAGGGACGGAAAGTGAGAATCAATGGGAGAAGCCCCCACCCAGCCGGTTGGTTGAGTTTTAACACTTCATAATTTCGGTTTTTCGTATACGAAAAAAAAGATGCATAAATTATTTAAAAATTATGTATAAATTATACAAAAAATTAGAAATATATAAAAAATGCATAAATTATGTATGAACTTTTTTTTAGCGGAATTTTTTTACCGAAAAAGGGGTAGGGGTAGGGTAAGGGGTTGAGGCTCAACCCCTACCTCTGTGAGCCTCAACCTTTCGTAAATATTAAAGACTAATGCAATTTTCCTACCTCCCATACTAAAAACGGCCATTGGAAGCTCCCTTGGAAATGTTTTCGCCCCTCGGTCTTCCGAGCTGGCTACAGGTCTGAATTGAGATTCCAAGTCTAGTTCCAAGTTAAAGAAATAAATATTTCAAAGATTCCAATTCTGATTCTGATTCTGATTCTGATTCTGATTCCCGTACGAAAAAGTAATGCAAAAAGTTCATAAAATTTTTGCAAAATAAATGCAAAAAAATTATGTAAAAACTGTATTATTTTTGCATCATTTATACAAAAATTTTGACATGCATAATTTTTACAAAGTTCATGCATAATTTTTTTAAGCATAAAAATCTGGATATACATAAGTTTTGCAAAATTTATGGACTTTATTTTTAAATCAAAAAGCAGGAAAATTTGCAAATATCATGGTTATGAAACTTTTTTTCCATTTTATGCATACTTATTTATGCATAAATTATATGCATAAATATATCATTGTATGCATTATATAATTCATCCATATTTATTGGAGGATGAAAAAAAAAATTCCGGTAAAAAAAGTTAAGTTGTTTATAAACATAATTTATGCATTTTTATATATGTCCAATTTTTTGTATAATTTATACATAATTTTTATATAATTTATGCATACCTTTTTCGTTAGGGTTTAAACCGAAATTGTGAAGTGTAAAGACGCTACTTTCGAGCTTTTTAAGTCAATCTCAATAGAAATAATTTTTTTTGGATGCCGATTCCGATTCCAAACATTCTGAACTCTTTTTGAACCGAATTCCAATTCCGATTCCAATTGTACTAAAAAATTTTTGGATTTCAATTCCGAATAAAAATCTAATCGGAACTGCAGCCCTGGTCGAATTATCAAATTCGTCATAGAATCGCTGAATTGGTTAACGGGTGATTCCCCTGGGACCACCTATTCCAGATTTAAATTTAAATGAAGATGATACTGGCCAATCCCCCCCTTAATTCCTCCATTTTAAATTGGTCATTATTCTTTAATCGAAACACTTTTTCATTCCTCTTTTTGTTTTTCCGGAAGGGAAAAATCATAAACTCTATATTATGATTTTGATGGTATCGATCGGAAAATATAACTTATCAACTCGTTACCCAAGGTGTGCAAAAACGTCGGCACTAATCTGTGAAAGGGATTGTCCGCTTTTGTTAAGTTTAACTAATTAATGACAGATGTAATCAGGAATATGATGATTCGTCTGCATAGCCGTAGAGGATTGCGGTACAATACACAACAATAGTTTTCCGAAAATTAATGAGGCGAAATTGAAAGAAAAAAAAATAGAATATCTTTTATTACCCGGCAATTATCATAAAAAAAAAAAATTCTTACGTTTTTCATGAGGAAATTGCGCAATTTATGCTCTTTATGATTTTTTTTTTTTTAATATTTAGCCAAAAGTCTTTTTCAACATTTTATTAATCTCTCCGGCATTTTGTTTATTTCTAAATATTAACATCACAATGTATTTAAAAAGTCGGGGATCAAAATGATTTCTCACAATGGGCCAAAACCTAATTATCTGCAACGTAATCTCTTATGATACTTTCATTCACTTTTTCGACCTTTTTTTTTTTTTTTTTTCCTTCTAACAATTCAAAACTTTCTTTCTATTACCTATTGACTTGGAAACCAATTAGATTCTGATTAGAAAAGTCTCTTTTTTTTTTTCTTGAAAAAAACGGACTTCGCTCTGTTAAATCCATTGATAGCCCGCCATCAAACGCATTGTTATTACTCTAATTACCAATATGACAAAAGCAATCAATAAACTGGGAGATGGCAATTTAAAACCTCTTTTTATTTCGTTTCGACGCTTTTTTTTTTCTCGAAGGATATCTGATATTTTTTTTGCCCGAACGGTAAATCGTTTGAAAAATGAATTTTTTCATTAAGCAGATGAAATTTGTTATTTTTTTTTTTATTTTTAAAAAATGTGAAAACACGTTGGCAAAGTAGGAAAGACGAGCCAGTTTGCTTGTAGTTACTGTAAAATGACCCTTGGGGCCCTAGTCATCGAGTCAGTGCCCCTGCCCCCTTGTCCACTAGTCGATCATTATCATATTCTGTTATTACCGATTTTGTGTTGTTTCTTATCATTTTTTTTCGCTGGTTTAGATTGATTTCATTTTTTTTTTTTTTAAATATGCAATTTTTTGTGTCGATGCAATCTATTGAAAAATCAGCAATAAGAAGAGATGTTTTGTGTTTTATTTGCTGACCGGTCATCAACTGAATCGGCGAAACAGATCATGCCACTTCTGTATGAATCACCGGTGGAAAAGAAAAACGCGGCAATCTTTCGGATTTTTTTTTTTTTTTTTAAGCTTAAAAAGTCGTACCCCCACTTGCGTATAATCCGACAGTAGGATTATAATCTGATAGCACGATTAAATAAGAGCTTTATGCAAATGCTACTTTTTTTTTCTCGCTGATTTGGAAAGATCTTTTAGGCTCCTAATGGATAAAAATTTTCAAAAAAAAAAAAAAAAATTAATTCTGCTAAAGCGTTTAAATTTTTAAAGGACCGTTGCCTATGAGGCTTCATAATTTTGTTGTTATTGACTGCAATATGCTGACCGCTTTTCCGTTTTTGGACCGCTGATTCCGAATTTAAAGTCAGAAATTTGAACAAAAATTTAAATCCAAAATTTTATTTTTGGGGATTTTTAGTTGCATCATTCATTTTTGTTTTACGAAAAAAAAAATTATGCGATATTTTGTATCACATGCACGTGGTGCGGGTTGCCTGTACTCGAAATCGGTAGGCGCTCGTAATAGATTTTAACTCATTTTTCGAGTATCTATAAGGACGGGGAAAGTATTTGCTCGAAATTAAACAAAAATTAAAATTCTAAAAGTATTTTACGAATTTTCCGATAAAGCCGCTTGCCCAATTCCGGTCATCGGATTAATCGCATCTTCGGTTTTATCTGAGTATCGGAACTACTGTACGATTCGAATCGTTCTAAATTCAAAATTTGATTGGTGTTTCATGTTTTGATTAAATAATTTTTTTTTCTTTAAAAATTTCGAAGAAAAAGAGATTTAAAATTATAAAAACCAGAAAAGAAAGTTCAGTGTCTGGGAAATTTTTGTTTTTAAGGAATTTATGGAAATCCGATCATTGGATTAATCGTAAGTTCCAAAACAAAAAATTAAAATTTCTAATTTTTGGGCATTTTTAATTTTTTTAAAAATTTTGACTCAGTTTTTAAATAAATTTTTAAGAAAATTGAAAATCCCCCAAAATTTGAAGTTTAAAATTTTTTATTTTAGAGAACTTATATCAAGTTTTGTTAATTTGGGTACTTACATGCGCTGGAAATTCACTTTTTGGCTTTAAAAATCAATTTTTTAGAAAAAAAAAGAGCTCAAAATGAAGAAAAATAGGGTTAACACAGGTTAAAAAATGTTTGGCATCGAAATTACATTTGGGGCATTACTTATACATATTTTGGGCACATGTTGGCTATTTTCGAATTTTCAAAATTTTCTGCCTTTACCCTGTTACAGCCGTCCTCGTTTTTCTACTACAACCCTGCCTGGACGGCCAACAGGTCAATATTTTCGAACCGAATATTTTTTTTTGAGGCAGCTCAATACGTACCTAATATACCCTATAAAGGAAAATTTTTTATATTAAAAGAAGTTAATTAGGCGAATTTTTGAAATTCGTCCAAATTAAGTAGCATTTCGGCCCTAAAATCTTAAAACCCTTGGGTCTGGGCCAAAAAATTTTTTTTCGACCTAAAAAAAATTCAGGCTTCTTTTTACATGTAATTGAATGATTTTTTGCCCAGGGAGGGAAAATTAAAAAATTGGATCTCAGAATGAGCCACCCTAATGGAGACCTAATGAATCAGCAAATATGGGTTCCGTTTTCTCGAGAATTTTGGCTATTTGAGAATATCAAACTTACAAGCTGTCGAGACTCGATATTTCAAAATTCTCTACTTTGGAATTTTTGCACATTTTTTTCGAAAAATTTCTGAAGATTTAGCCCAAAATAAATCTCGATAATTTTTTTTGAGAAATTTCTGTACAATTCTCGAGCAAAAACCATATGTGCGAACAATTTTTTTTTTTTTTTTTTTTTTGGTAAAAAAAATCGTTTGCACATGCATTACGTTATGGGGCCAGATCCAAAGGTGAGGTCGTGACCTTACTTCAAGGTGAAACGGCCGAAGAGAACTTTTCGATAGCACCTCGGTACAATATGTCGGGTTTCACTAAATCTAGTTTTAATTTGCAACAACTTTCATAGTGGAACTAAAAAAAAAAAAAAAAAAAAAATTAGTTGCAACACATCCATTAAACTGTTAATGATGATGACATGCCACATATGAAAATGTAATTTGTAATTATAAAATAATGATCGGTTTATGATAACATCTCTTCGGGTTCGAATTTTTATTGTCCCTTATTTTTTAATATTTCTTTTTTTAGAAGGTAGGCTTTTGGGTAGGCTGCCCTTTCTCTTCCTGCATGTGCAAACTTGACACAAGATTTTTTTTTTCCTCTACGACATTCGATTTCGATTTCTAGAACTTTTTATTTTAAAAAGAACGAGTTTGTTTGAGAGACAAGATTTTTTATTATTTTTTTTATTTTTTATGTCAAGTCGTTTTCAATTAATTATGGCAGTTATGTCGATCTCTTCAATCATTCTTTTTTTTTTTTTTTTATTTATAAAAATCTTTCGGTGGGAAGAGAAAAAGAAATTGACAAGGCGAGGGAAGATTTTTATTACTGGATAAGAGTTTTTTTTTTTTTTTTCATGACGTAACCAGCGGTTTGATGGTGAAAGGTTTTTCAATTTTAAATTAATATTAAAAGGTAGAGATAAAATTTATTGGAAATGGAATGAGATAACGACACTTTTTTTTTATATTTACGTCAAATAAACGATTTATTGGTCAATGGAAATAAAAGAGTATTGTAGAGTGTAGATTACGCTGATGAGGGAGATCGATGACAGGTGATTCTTCTGGTAACAGTTGTGGGTCCTCGTGAAATTAGGCGATCTTATCAGGAAAACACGATGCTTGTGGGTAATATAAGTTTTTAAGCTTAATGTAGTGATTTTAGCAGGCAACTTCGAATTTGAAAATTCATTAGCGGTAGGTGCTCTAGCCCTTTTCCGGCCAAATTTTGAAATTTGGAAATACCCATTCCTCCCAAATATTTTTTTCGGTATTATATCTATAAAGGTAAAGCACTAGGGACATTAAAAAAAAAAAAAAAAAAAAAAAGTGATGCGCCCGATATTACTGAATTATGCAACCGGTGATGCAAACTTGATTTTAATTTTTTAAACTCTTTTTCCGAATATTTTTTAATATTATTTGTGTGAATTAAAGGGTTTTAGGGGTTGCTGATTCCGAATCTGAAATTCGTTTTTACGTGGAGGGCACTGGTTGCCCCCCAGAAAACAAAATTTTTTTAAACTGGAAAAATAACATACGGTTATTGATTTATATGTTTTCTGGCACCCTGATTTCAAATCTAACATCGGATTTTACGCAGGGGGCACGTGAGCCCCCCCCCCCTTCAGAAAATCAAATTGTTTTAAAATAACTGCCTCCCGGAAAATTAACTCGTCTTTATTTTTAAAAACCGATTATTTTTCAAGTAATAATAATTAAGAAAAGTGAAAACTTTAAAAGTTAATAGTCCGGCATCTTTAACTTCAATTTTTCAAAATTTGGACTTCAGATTCAGAATTAGCAGTTGAAAACCCCACCCCCGAAATATTTAGTTTTTATTATTTTTAAACTTATAAACGCCTCTACACAGAAACAGCTGTTTTGCCTATAAGTTAAACATAAGGGAAGCACACTTGTTGAGTATTGCATAAGGGTAGTTCTTAAAAAAACGTATCTTTTTTAATTAGGCAATATTGCTTAATATCTCATCAAACACACACTGAAAAGAAAATTTTTTACAGTAAATTTGCGTTTTAGAAGGTAAAGAATGATATCCCTTTTCAAATGAAAATAAAAATTATTTTTAAACCTTTTTAATTAGATAAAAAGTGCATTATTTGTCCTCCCGACACGTTTTGTTTTTTTAGCTGCTTCTCATTAAGGATGCAACGAGAAAATTTTTTTTTTGCTGTGAATTGGTGTTTTGGAAGGAAAAGAACGATATCCCTCTTCTTGAGAAAAAATTAATTACTTTTCAGCCTTTTTTTACTACCAAAAAGTGCTTTATTTGCCTTTCCCGACACGGAACGTTTTTTCAAGAATTACCCATAAATGACTGTCCATCCGTTATTTACTTGCATTTTTAAGTTCATAAGAATAAAACGAGCAATAAATAAAGCGTTTACAAAATTCGAATTTAGAAAATCTCAGGGTGTCTACTAATGCTGCTTCTCCATTATGGCTCAAAATTAATTTTTTCAAAATTAATTTAATTTTTTCAAAATTAATTTAATTTTTTCAAAATTAATTTAATTTTTTCAAAATTAATTTAATTTTTTCAAAATTAATTTAATTTTTTCAAAATTAATTTTATAAAATTATTGGGAATAATGCTTTTATTTTACTAATCGAACATGAGGATGACTTAAAAAAGAATAAGAAATCTGGTAAAAATAAATATGTTATGAAAAAAGAAAGAAAAAGCACATAATTTCAGGTAATTTTATGAAATTAATTTTGTAAAATTAATTTAGGACCATAATGGAGAAGCAGCATAACCTATAAAACCTATAAAACCTATAAATAGCCTATATTTCAACTTTAAGTTTTCAAAATTAGGTCCAGCTGAGTGAAAAAAAATGTTTTTTTAAATGAAAAAGATTTCTTTTTGAACATATTCATATTCTTAATTTTTCCAACAAACCAAAAACTGCTTTAAGGCAGGGGGGTGTAATTCTCTCAGTTGGGGTTATTCATATTCATCGAAAAACGAATACATCTAATGAAAAAAGTTCCTACTAATAAATAATAAACATTTTTTACTGTTTTCATATGATTATAAAAAATTTAGTTCTTTTTTTTAATGCCAAAAATAAGCTTTTCCTTAACAAAACCAACCTCAAATTTTGTTCGATTAATTTTCTAAAATTTGAAATTGATAAATTTTAAGGGTTAGGGTCTTTAAAAGTGACAGTACCAAAAAGTAACAATTTTCTACAGACCTGTATTTTTTTCCAAAAACGACCTATAAAACCTATGAAACATATATAATAAGTGCACTTATTTTTTCATTTTGAATTTCCAGTAGACACCCTGAAATCTGTAATTTTTTAAATAAGATTTTACTAACCATCCGCCATCTTGAATTTGGTTTTTTTTTTAATTCTGGCTTCATATTAGGTTTTAGCAGGTCATAATACCCCTAGTTATATGGTTTTTACAATCACGGCCGTATAAACAGGTCCGGAAACTTCCTATGCCGATCATCTCCCGCTTAACTACGCCAAAATTAGTTCTAAAATTGGCCACTGGCGGCGCTGCGATCTAGAGACCAGCAACATGTCTAATGTTTACGTTGGGACTCCCACTGGGACTCTCGTTTCGAACAACAAGAGAAAGTAGCCGCCATCATTGTTTACATTACCAACGACCAATCAAAAAGCGTCTCTCTAACAAGTAGCGCTCACGGTGGTAGAAAGGAGGAACTAATTTTGGCGTAGTTAAGCGGACATTGTCTCCAATGTATAAGGGATAGGAGTTTCCAGACCTGTTTATACGGCCGTGTTTTACAATAGACAATTTTGACAGTGACGTTTCATCCCATAATGCATTGCAAATCGTGTCGTCTGACTGGGTACATTCTAATAATGCTTCCCATAAGCTAAATATAGACACGGAAATTGAAAATTCATTTTGGTCGGTTCCAGGAAAATATTATGCAGATTTGACTTCGGAATTATTTTTATAGAAATATAGCTGGCATCAATTATAGGAATTTTCAAAATTAAATGCCTTGAAATAGCTAAAATAACTGTACCGCCTATTCTTAACTTACGAATCACACAGACGCCATTAGTCCCATAATCCCTTGCGAAACTGGATCGTCGAAATTGTCTATTTTTTAAGAAAATTAAATCTTTGCCGAGTTGCAAAACTGATGGGTTTACATATGGATCCATGGGTGGCAAAGGGTTAGAGAGGAGTATGCGTATCCAAATCCAAAAATTCGAATAGTGAGAATAGAATAGAATAGAATAGAATAGAATAGAATAGAATAGAATATATATTGCCTCTAAATTTAAATACAAAATTTTTTGGGCTAGTCACAAGCAAAAATATTCATAAGAGAGGTTGTCTCTAATATTATATAAATAAACCCCATATCCTTCGGGACAAAGTACCTAATATTTTTTTGTCCGCTTGTCGTATATTTTACCAGCTCCTCTTTTATTTTTTTCCCATCTTAAAGCGATTAGATCCTTTTTTGCGAAAACCGTTTAACGCTTACAGATCTCAATTACAAATTATCTTGCCACCAATTAGTTCTTCGGGTTTCCACCCCAATTCGTTAAATCTCATAGCATCATTTTCTATTTTCTTTTTTTTTTAAAAACCCATAATTAAACATTGATAAAAAATGAGGAGAGAGAAGAAAAAAAAAAAACATCCTCGCATTTAATTAGTTAAAATAATGGTTCTTAAAGGAGAAAAAAAAATGGTAATAACACCGGCGTATAAAAGTTATTTCGATTAATGCCTTTAGTATTAACGTCGGATAAAATTTCTGAAGGTTGCAATTTTTAAGAATGTATTTAATAGCAGATCTACCGAAAACGAGATTAAAACGGTAAGTTGAACGGAATGATTATACTTATTCTGTAACAAGTTTTATCGTTTTTTCTCTCCTCTTACACATACGGACCAAAAAAAAAAAAAAAAAAAAAAGATGGCTTTGAGGCGTCTTTCACAACAATCTCCAAAAAAAAAAAAAAAGTTTCATTTATTTAATTTTACTTCCAACCTAAATATTCCTTATAAAAGGGAGAAAAAAGAGAATTCTCCGTTTTGTCGTGCGGATTCATTCGTAATTTTTCTTTTTTTTTGATTACGTAAAGTTTCGTGATGGTGCGTTTAATTCTTTTGCGCGCCGCTTAAAAAAAGGGACGGAGTCACAAAGGGAAAGGGAGGGGGAGATTTTTTTTTTCTTTTAATTGATTCTTAATACGTCTTTTTTTTAATTCGGTTGTCATCAAACGAAGTACTTTCACATGGAGTTTCCAAACAAAAGGAAAAAAAAAAAAAAAAAACATGACTAGAACATATTCGCAAGCACGACTGGTACAAGATATTTCGTTTCGACATGCTCGCTAGTTTGTTTCGCTTGCATTAGCTTACGACAATTTCTTTTTAAAAACGACATTGAAAGTTAAAAAAAAAAATTCATGTCTTTGATCGTGGTACGAAATTTCAATCCATGCATAAATTTCTCCCGGAAAAAAAAAAAAAAAAAAAGTTAGATGGGCTACATTTTTCTTGTAGCCGAAATTTTGGAACGCAACATGAGTACGTAATCATGTATGCCTTGCTAGTTGTTCCTCAATGGAAATTTTTGCTCCGAAGTAAGTCCTCCAAATGGTTGTCGGTTGTTATCCAAGTAAAAGGGCAAGCGATTTCGGATTGGTTATATTAATAATAATTCATTAATTTATTGGTTGCTATATGTGGACGTCCACATGAAAACCTTCCTTGTGGGGAATGGCGGAGAAAACGTTTTGTTTGTAAACAATGTGATTTTTAATAAGTTAAACTTCTACAGCCATCTAAGTACCATTCCCCAGAAGGCAGGTTTTCACATGGATGTACACATATATCAATAACAGCATTAAAATAACAATTTTTCTTTTGGGTTTATCGTGGTTTTGTTATGTTTTAAAAATTTTTTTTTTATAATTATAACTCATTTTTTCTTCTTTCCCACATTTCTAATAAAAAGTCACCCCATTTTATTAAATTGCTGATGCTGTTGGTGTTTAGTAGGGTGTCCCTTACTTTGGCAATTTTCGAATTTCAAATCGCTTACCCCAAAGATGGTTCTCCTGGGTATACTGATAACCGGATTTTTTTTTTTTTTTTTTTTAATTTTTGACTCGACAGGAAAGCGTGGTGACTTGAGCTTAAAATTCCGAAAATTGCCATCAATTTTTTTTTTTTTTTTTTTTTTTTTGGCGAAAAAAATGTAGATTTTTATCAGAAATTTTCCGTAGATCACGAATCTGAAGTCCGTTTTTTTAATATCTGGTCCAGTTTTTGAGCTAGAGACCAAAGTAGGAGTGAAACTGAGAATTTAGTATGTTTTGTCACTTTACCCAGGGTTCGTAGCCGTCCTATATTGTCCTATATTTCAAGTATGTCCTATATTTGTCCTATATTGTCCTATTTTTTAGAGGAAAATCGATTTTGTCCTATATTTTTGATACATTTTACATTTATTTTGAAATTTTAGTTTTTTTTCTCCCTTTTTTAAACTTTTTATTACAAGAAAACCTTGAAAGAAAAAACTAATGTTATACAAAATTTTTTTTTGTTTCCTGAATTGTTTTTCTATTCTACTTAAAAAAAAAAAAAAAAATTCAAATAAGATTGAATTCAAAAAAGATTCAAAAATTCAAAAAAGATTCAAATAAGATAAAATTTGTGCAGTGGTAGAGTATTTAAACGTTTTAAATTTTGATTTTTGTCATGTATTGTCCTACACTGTAAAAAATTTTGTGTAATTTTAACACAATTTATAAGTCAAAAACGATCCACACATTTTTATTTGTCATTATAACATACAATAACAAATATTGCCTAGCAACATGTGTCAAAATAACAATAAGTGTTTGTCAAAATTAACATAAAAAGAATAACAAACAAAGTGTGTAGACCGAGTTTGTTAAAAATACACAAAATTTTTTACAGTGTATTTATCTGATAAAATTGGTCCTATATTGTCCTATTTTTCTGATAAAATTTTTCCTATATTTTTTCGGAAAAAGTCCTATCTTTGTTTTAGGACACGCTACGAACCCTGCTTTACCACTTTTTTTTGCCATATTTCGGCTTTTAGCTCGAAAACTGGACCAAATATAAAAAAAATGGACTTCATATTCGTGATCTATGGAAAATTTCCAATTAAAGACTACATTTTTTCGAGAAAAAAAAATTGCGCATTTTTTTTCTCTTATGGCAATTTTCGGAACTTTAAGCTCAAGTCGCCACTCTTTTCCGTCTAGTAAATTTTAATAAATTCTGGTTTATCAGTGCACCAAGCACAACCATTTTTGGGGGTAAGCGATTTGAAATTCGAAAATTGCCAAAATAAAGGACACCCTATTCTCTGATTATGTGCACAAAATGTTCTGCTCCTTTAATAGAGGGCACTTCCTTTTGGTTCCTTCTTTATTCTTATTTTCCCATATGTATGCTCCTAGTCTTAATCGTGCTCCTTCTTTCTTGTCCAAGATTGTGTGTGTACATTTGACCTTTTTTTCTCCTTTTCTCTCTCGTCAAAGTTTGCAGCAGTTGCAGTGATTTTTTTGGTCTCTATTTCTTTTTTGTATTCTTCGTTCGTTTTTCTGATTCTTTCCAGTTTTAGTCTTTTTGTTAGGGTGCAAATTCACTATGGAATGTTGGACCAATATGTCGGTACCACAAGTTGGATAAACATGTACCAACATGTTTGATAATCAAACTAATTAATTATTGCAGAATTTACTCCTACGCCGAAATTGGTGAGAAATGTTGGTCCAACAAGTTGGTACAACATTTTGGTCCCTTGTTGTACAACATTTTGGTCCAACTTGTTGTACCAACATGTTGGTCCAACATTTTTTAGGGAATTTGCACCCTTATTATTCTCATAAAGCACTGGAGCATAATCGTCAAATTTATATTGCAAACACTTTTCGGAGCGACATTCTGCCCCTGTAAGCGATTTCAGCGTATCTCCATTTTATAAACAATAGCTTCTTTCTGATGTTTAGCTTTTGTCAACAACGGTTCTATTCGAGCTGTTTTCAAAATGGAGTTACGCTGAAGTCGCTTACAGGGGCAGCATTATTCTCTTCTTCATAAAGAAACCGTCGATTGTTGACTTGCTTTTCCTGTGACTGTTTTTCTTCCGCTGCTCTCTCTTCTGCTGCATTTACTCGAGTGCCAGTTTATCCTTCACGCCTTTTACCGTATAAGTCCGGACTATTAATAATAAATTAAGGACGGTCCCATTTTTTTTTTTTTTCCAAACGTTTTTAATTCGGAATTGCAAAAACTTATTGAATGGCAGCGGCCTTGCTTCAAATATTACGAAACAATTTTTTTTTCTTTTTTTTTTGCCGACCTGTCATCTGGTCTTCCGTTCCCTAATAAGGAAGGAAGTCGTTTTATAAAAAGAAAGAAATTACTTAACAATTTTCATTTATATTAATTTGTCACCGTTATTATTTCAAGCGAATCTTTTGTTTTTAATTATAATGAAAAAGTGAATGAATCAAACGATGAGACTTTTTTCACCTTTTTATATTTTTCTTCCTCCGGATAAAGTTGAACATCCTTTCCCCAGAGGGGGAAAGACCTATCGCATGTGATGCAAACTTAATTTTCTCACTGCATGAAAATCACCTTCGACAAAAATCGTAAACCGATCGTGGAAAAACATTTATAATTCCCTCTTTTTTTCTGATCCAGACAAAAAAATAATTTCCAAAAGCTTTTTTTTTTTTTTTGATGGACAGTCCACGATTTGAACGGCGATCACCTCATTCACCTTGGAATTAACATATTCTGCAATACGGCATCACCCTGACAATGAGATGGATGATATTATCTTCACTTGTCAAAAAGAGAATGTTGACTCTCGTACATTCAATCAATCTCTCAAGGAGATCGAAAAAATCTTTCCGGAGCTTTTTCCTTTTCTTTTTCTTTTTTTTTTCGACTAAACAATAAAAAACGAAACAAAAAAAAAAAAATTTCCAAGGCGTTTGCGTTTCGGTTCGTTCTCCCCTTTAAAACTGAAATAATCGGCGAAACGACCTATAGGGCGTTGGGTTCAAGAGGGAATTATTGTCTACGATTCCAAAACTATTTAAAAAAAAAAAAAAAGAATTTAATAGTACATGATAACTTCCCATCGTGAGTTTCGTGATCGTCCCGAATCCTGAAAACAATGGAAAGTTCGAGCTCTTGAAAGTCGCTTCGAAGTAAGACATCGACGTAAGTTGTTTCGTTCCTGAACATATAGGGCGAGACTGGCAGGTACAGAAAGCAAACTCGACAGATGATTACAAGCAGGGTGAAACTTGAATGAAAAACTGTAAGGCTCGAGACAGAACGACTATATACAGGGTATGCTCAAATGGGATTTGCTCATATGCACAAGGAGCAAATTCAGAGGCTGTTAAAAAAATTGAATTTTTTAAATCGAATATTGTTTCCGGCCCTGATTTCACTGTCAGGACCACCAGTCTTTAAGAGCAGTAAAAAAGAAAGTGTAAAACATATAAATAAGCTTTTTTTTTGGCTGGCAACTTGGGTCAAAAAATGGCCAAAAACTATTATGATAGGGATTAGGGTGGCCCTTATTTTACGAACAGACAACAGACATGATTGCTAATGACGGTGAATAATTTTAGTTCACAGTTTTCTGGTCATCTAATGGCAATTTTTACTGTAGGAATTTTCTTAGAAATTAAGAAAAAAAATTTAGAAAGTCGTAAAAACTTTTTGTCACGTGACCCCACTCCAAAACGTTTCTCATTGGTGTGACGTCATTGTTCACTTTTAAGCGCACGGTTATTTAAAAAACGAAACCACGAGTGCACCTGCTCGTCCTCAAAGGTTAACACGGATTTGTTCGTACGACAACTCTTCTTGCTCCGATGGGCATGCCGCCGATAGCTCACATAGGAACATACCTAAATCGTGAACTGTGATGTCACGGTCGTTTCGGCGCCAATTCAAACAGCCAAAATTTTTATTCTTTTTTATTTGGTAATTAAACATCGCATGACAGCAAAAATCGCATTTACTATTTTTATATGCTAGGTTTATTTAAAAAATATGTTCAGTACAAAATGTGTCTATTGTCTATTATTGAATTTCGGGGAACGCACCCTCTAATTCTTTTATAGTAACCGAAAGAAGATTCCCTAAAACTTTCAGATTTTTCGGGCATAGTGTTTAGCCATGTCCCCTAGGATCTAAAAATTTCGAAATTCTCGTAAAAACCGAAAAATCAAAAATTTTATTTTTAGATGAAAATGGTCGTTTCTTATTCGGAATTTTATGCAGGTTACGAAAATGAAGTTAGAATTTATTTATGACAAGCGACTTCTGTGCTAGAGGACAAAAATATGAAGAAATTGCAAAAAATTGTGGCCATAGCATATTTTGCTAGTTTTTTTTTTTTTACTTATTTTAGCCTCTTATCATCAAAACCGTACGAGGCATATAACTTGCGATATATTTTCGGTATTTGCATAAATATCCAAATAGGAATCAACCATTTTTATAAAAATAAAATGTTTGATTTTTCGGTCCTTAACGGGGATTTTGAAATTTTTAGGTCCCAGGAAATATGGCTAAACTACGCCCAAAATATCGGGAAAAATTCAGCGAACCTTCTTTCTGTTAGTATAAAAGAATTATGGGGTGTGCTCTCGAAAATCAAAAATTCGTAAAATAAGGGCCACCCTAATACTGCCGTGGTAAGCGAAATGGGCGTATGTCCATTCTGGAATTGAATCTTTGTTTACATAAGTTAAAAATAGAAGACAAGTGCCAACTTAAAAATGGACATACGTCCATTTCGCTTACCACGGCAGAATAGGGATTTGAAATAGCCAGGAACAGATTTTTTTTATTCTCGGGTGACAATAATCGAAAAGCTGCATTAGTTACGAATTTTCGGGCATTTTTTTTTGAGTGAGAAAACAGCCCAAAAAATGGACGAAATAAGGAAATACAAGTTTTATTTACCACAGGAAGACGAAAACCCGCTTTCAAGTTTTAAAATTACGATTTTTAAGTTATTTTGCCCTTATGTCATTGATATAACAATTTTTTAAGTCCCAAGAAGTCCTTTCTTTTTTTTTGTTCCTTCAGAGAATACAGTAAATGCCTTCGTTCCTCCAACACTCTTTAAGACGCTGAAGAGTCCAACAGTCGCATGGCCATCTAAACTTTGGCAGGTAAAGATTTTGCCTCAAAAAACGATATGGGTTTGCATATTAATAGAGACTCCTTCATTTTTCGGCATTATTCATGAGTCCTGGGTCGAAGACAGACACAGGCGAAAAGCCTGTTCAAAAGGGTTTACAGAGCTTTTAAATCCGACTCGTCGTGCACCAACACTAATTTTTTACTTTAAACTCGTAATCTACGCAAAATTTTCCATAGGAATATACAGTCTTTTACATCAAAAAAAATTTCAAGGCCCAATTTGACATCTCAAGATGCAATTCAAAAAATCTGAAAAAATTCAGTGTTGATGCTCTACCGATAAAGAAACTTTTCCCGATATAAGAGTTTTGAAGTTCCAAAAAAGTTGATTTTCGAACCACCCCCTAACCCCCCATCCCCGTTTAATTTTCCCTACTCTCTCTAAATAATTTCCCCTATTTAAATTACAAGAAAGTGGTTACACTTTTTTTTTTTTTTTTTTTTTTTTATTGTAGTGAATGGAAGCAAGGAAATGATTTCGCTAATGTTAAATATAAATTTACATTGCATTCATGTGCGAATTTAATAGATGTCTGATCACCTCGTTTTACTGCATCATTACGGCATAGGTTTATGATTGATTTTTATTAACCTATTGAAACAAAAAAAAAAAAAAAAAAAAAAAAGAAGAAAAAAAAAGATGAGAGAGAGCACCTAGTGTGACTCCTACATCAATCAAAGGGAAGATGTAACAAGTTTACTGTTTGTTTACGGTAACGCAAAAGGCTCTAGGGCGATCGGATAAAAACCGACATAAACAACCTTTACGACTTGTGGATACTGTTTTTTTTTTTTTTCAAGGGTCAAAAGATGCCACGAGATGAAGGTTAAAAAATGATCTATATCCCTTTCCTTTTTTATTAAAAAAAAAAAAAAGAAGAAGACATTTAAAAATAAAATCCTCGACATTTCAAAATCTTAATCGTTTTAACTAATCATAATTATTCGACCTGATTTTTGACTGAGAAAAAACAATAAAAAAAACGTGACAAAAACGTCTCAGGATGACCGGATAATTCGTTCTACTGATAGAGGAAGCCCGTAGTCTGTAATTAGAAAATAATAAAAATACAAAAAAAAAATCCGCGATTGTAATCATGTGAAAATCATGCCATTATCGCGTTCATTTCTTTTTTAGCCTCCGAGCCCGTTAGATCGTAACTTTTTTTTTTAATATTTTCGGAGCGGGTTTTTAAATGATTGGTAGTCGAGGAATGAATGGTTTAAGAGGAGATGCCATAACTCGAACCAAGGTCACTAAGAGCACGCCAGCCAAAACTATCCGTGATGCAACTCATTTTTATGACTGCAAGTGTATATGCTTGGTTACGTTTTTTAACCTTCTATCTGTTGGACCTTAAGGGGGCAAAGGTCCCTTTGAAAAAAAAAAAAAAAAAAAAAAAAACACCTATCTATCATTTCTTTACCGGGGTGAACCACATTCAGGTGTTTCTAGTCGTGAAAAAAAACAAGGGATTGGCGTCACTGATTTATTTGACTTATGCAATAACGCGCATTTTTTTTTTCTTTTTATTATTATTATATAGCATTTGCATGGGTGCTTAAGAAAACAAATCATCGCCTGCTTAGTCGTTTTTATTAGTTGCTCATTATCTATCAGGATCTGTATATATATCTTTATAATAGAGTTAATTTTTTTATTTTTTTAGTTACCGTAAACGAAGGCCGGAACACTCTGTTCCAGAAATATTTCAAAACAGAAATAGAGTCCAGATAGTCTCGTTTCGAAACGTTTTTGGAATTGAGTGTGCTCAGGACTGAAATTGACCAGTTGATCAGGGTCATGGTCAAGCGATCAGATCAAAGGAGATCGGATTGACTAATTCGCTGAAAGTTTGACACTTTCAGAAATTTTTGATTTTTTTTTCAAAAATGAACCCTTTGACGCCGAAAGCCATTTTTAATTAATTACCTGTTCAGCCAGGATTTTAATTTTGCGTTCTAAAGTCATATTCTCATAACAGAAGATAAAAAAAGCCACTGACAGTGTTAAAAAAAATGTTGACCGCATATTTTTGGCTTATGGAAAATCAATTTTTCTTGTAAAAAATATTAAGAGAATGAACATAGATGTTTTTTTCTTATTAGTAACCCTTTGTCACTCTCTAAGCATGGCTATCGTACGGCACCATATAAGCCCCCTTCAGCCCTTCCAATCAAATAATAAAAACGTGAAATATGTACTGCTGCATAGTGCCAAACCGATGGAGATATTCCGTTTTAAAACTAAACCCTAAACAGTGGGATTAAGTGCCTGAAATAAATTACAATGAACTTTCGTTTGAAAAGCCAGATACACGTAAATAAATTTAATTAATGTTTCGGAGGGAATTATCCTCGCATAAGCTAAACATAGGGACTCATTTTTGGGACTAAAATGTCAAATTAAACTTATTCGGGCACACTTACTTCACACTACCATTTTTCCTAAAAGAAATGAATAAATAAATAAATAAATACCGGTAAATAAATTCCTAAATCATTTTTCCTAAAAAAATTAATTCCTAATCCATTTTTTATGAAAATTTTATTTCCCAAAATTGTTTTCCAACTAAGTAATTTTTTTTTCTAATTTTTAATTTTCTGAAATTTTTTGATTCTTTTGATTCCTATATAATAAATTTTCTTGAATTCTTAAAATAAAATTTCCTAAAATCCCTTTGGGAATTTAAATAATTAGGAAAAATATTCATTTAAGGAAATTTTATCTTAAGAATCAAAAAATTTTAAGAAAATTGAAAATTAGGAAATAAATGGTTAGAAAAAAATTTTAGGAGCTCAAATTTTTAGGAAAAATGGATTAGGAAAAATTGTCGGGAACGAAGTCAGACAATTCACGTAGGACTTTCAGAAAGCCATCATGAATGGTCCCATGGCCATCTGGGCAAAAAAAAATTGTTACCATGTATTGTCCCATAGGCGGCAAAATCAATTTTTGCCCCAGTTGCACTCTCGATGACCAAATAAATTTCATCTCCCCTAAATCCCGAATATAATAACTACGAACCTTAAAATACAAAAAATTCCCCCAAAAACCGACTAAGGAAAGCTTGAAGCCAATTTGCAAATTTCTGTCAACTTCACTCCGATTTACGGTATCTGTTTTTGAGCTTCCGAAAGCGGTTTTCAGTAGGTCGTTTTTTTTACAATCGTCCTCGCTGCGCGGGTAAAATTTATCAAAAGGGATATTGCCAACATTCTTGTAAATTAAATTACACGTTAGGAGAATAAAAAAAGGAAAAATTGGCATTTAATTCCCCCCCTTGTTGTTGTTGTCACTATCAATTAATCGAATAAAATGTCAATCTTGTTTGATTTTCACGGATCAGTTATCAGGCGATTAATAATTACAATGGAAAACTATATAGCCGAATGCATTAATTTTAGAAATTGTTTAAAACTTGATATTATCCCGAGCCGGTTATTTATTTTGCCCGAGATCGTTTTTTATTTTTTCTCCATTTTTAATTGAAAAAAAAAATTAAATTATTGACATTTCGCCGATTGAATAACTGGCTTGTAATTTACTTTCGCCGTGGCTACGTTCTGTGACGTACACTCCAGCCTCCCTGATGACTGTTTCGCGTGGGAACAAAAGAATTAAGTAGCTGTGAAAAATCGGTAAAGAAAGAAAATTTAGAGCGTTGGAAGAAAATGGATTCCGATGTTTAAAAATTGTAGGTATCTGTAACAATGCGCGATTGGCCTGTTTCCTACTCGGATGTCTTGACTGTCTGCTTCTTTTTTGGTTGCTATTCTTTTACGATCTCTGTTTCGACTTTTTTCGTCTTTTTTATGTCTTCGTGATTTCGTGCTGAAATCTGTGCTTTAACATGCTGGACCGAGTGCTACGTAAATGGAAATTTCCTCCGGATTTATGTAGATAAGACATTTCCGTTCGCCGGAGTTCAAATGACGTATCTCCATCGTAAATATGATTGGAGATGTCCCCATATCTCGTTTTTGTATGTTTTTATACGTTTAAACCACTCTTTTATACCACAGGTTAAACCAGTTTTGTACCATAGGCATTAAGCACGGTTTTATAGCACAGGCTAAACCGCAGTTTTATACCAAACGCTCAAACCGCGGTTTTATACCGACGGTTAAAATCACGGTTTTATAACGACGGTTAAAACCACGGTTTTATACCGAATGTTTAAACCTCCGTTTTATACCACGAGTTTGAACAATAGTTTTATACCACAGGTTTAAAAAACGGTTTTATACCAAATGTTTAAACCTCCGTTTTAAACCATGGTTTTATACCACCGGTTTAAACCATGGTTTTATACCACAGGTTTAAACCACGGTTTTATACCACAGGTTTAAACCACGGTTTTATACAACCGGTTTAAACCACGGTTTTATACCACGGTTCAAACCACGGTTTTATACCACGGTTCAAACCACGGTTTTATACCACCGGTTTAAACCACGGCATTATACCAAATTTTTAAACCTCTGTTTTATACCACATGCTTAAACCGCGGTTTTATACCATAGGTTTAAACCACAGTTTTATACCACACGCTTAAACCTGAGTTTAATAACTCAGAATAAAACCACAGTTTTATACAACTGGTTTTTTTCCCATTCTAGCACTGCAACATGTCTTAGCGTGAAATATCGGCCTTACAATATTAATTTTCAACATTTCATGTTTACATCTTGTCCGAATGACATGTGAATAAATATCCAGGGAGGAAAAAAAAACCTTCATGAACCGAGACCTTAGCCTGTACGCACGTCTGCGTCTCTGTGTCTCTGCCCCTAACCCTTGGCCCAAGCATACGTTTCGCGCAAACGAAAAAATAAAAAATAAAAATGTAACCAGAAAAACCGGTAATGCGGAAAAGAAGTTGATGGATGCGTTAAACGGTCGCCAATCGTAGGTGTCAAAAATCTCATTTAAATCACTGCAGGCCATCTTGTAATCGATGATTTATTCAGAGAAAAAGACCGTTAGACCGATCGGGTTGATAACATTTTCGCTAAATTATTTTAATATAAAAAAAACGATTTTATTACAGAATAATATTTGCATTAATATAAATCCGACTTGAACAAACAAAAAAAAATCTGGAAAAACGTTCTCACTTTTTATTAAATAACTGACCTTTTTTTCACCCTTGGTTGAGCGAAAAAAAAAAAAAAATTCCTCTCGTACCTTAAAACGCCATGAGTTGATTTACAACAAAAAGGTAATCACAATCCCAATTTTTTATATTTAAATCCAGGGAATGTTTAAAGTTAAAAATAAGTGGAACGGGTATTCGTCATTGTTTTACACGAAAGAAAAACGTAGCCAGGTACATTGTAATTAGTAATTCCTCGCCGAACCTAGTCAACTCATCCAGCCGAAATTAAACCAATCGCGAGTTAATACCATCCCAGGAATATTATTAAAAAGATCGTTTCCTTTGTGTGTTTCAAAAAGCGCTCACTTTTGTTTTTTAATGCTTTTTTTTTTTTTTTTTTTTTTGTTTTTGTTTTGTGAAGACACCTAGTAGATATGGTGCACGGCAAAGTGTAACTATTTATTGAAATGGGGATGGATTAGATTAAACGTAATTTAAACTAGTCACGATGAATTAAACAAAAAAAAAACTTGCCGAATTTTAATTCTTTAAGTTATTTTGACCGCTTCTCTCTTGTCTTGCATTATCTGTTTGGAAACCTTTCTTTTTCGCTCTGTTACTGGCTTTTGATTAACCCTTTGCCGCCTATGGGACCATGTACGGCAGGGTGGTTTAGTTCACATTTTCCAAGATGTTGTCCAATCGCTTCGTTCCACGAGATTCAGGGGTTCGAAGCCGGTAAAAATTGGTTGGAGTCGACGAGCCAAGGGTATTAAATTAAATATTAAAAAAGCAAACGTTGTTGTAGCTGACGGTGCAGAAGTCGCTGCTTATGGCACCGCCGTGATACCGGTAAACCTGGAATCCAATACTTGGACCGGAAATTACTTGATAATGGAAAATACCGCCAATATCGCTCTACTGGGAATGAATACCTTAAGAGGACTTAAGCTTATGATTGATTGAGCCAACGACAAAATCTCCGACTAACTAAGCAATGGATCCTGAGTACTTGCCTGAGTAGTTGCTTGTGTTTAAATGGACTCGGCGAAATACGCCCAAATAAATGAATAGGCCTCGTTCGCAATACAAGCGATGTTGCTTGCCGACAATACGAGTCTTGGCACAAAAAATTTCCACTGTATAAACCTAAGTTATGCAAAAATGCTTTGTCGCAAAGCATTTTTGCATTGACGAAAAGCAGCATTTTTTTTGGTTGTATCCAAAGTACTGGAGCTGGCGCCAGCGCCGGCACTGGAATAGTAAAATTTGCCGCTGATGCTAGCGCCGAAACCACCATCAGTTTTGTCTTTTTTTTTTTTCTTTGAAAAAAAAAATTACAGTAAACACCGCTTATTGTAGTGCCGGTTTTTTTTGTCACCATTTAGAGGTGTCGCCTTTCATTAGAAAAAATTAGCCATTTTAAATTTAAAGCTACTTTTTTTTTTAAGCTCACCATTAAATACAATCATAAAAAAAAACATTGTCTGAATGGTTAGACTTTATGTTCTCAGGGGTGTAGTATCCGAAAATAATAACAGTTCCATAATAAATAAGTAAACGTATAAAAATTAACAATTTTTAAAATGGCTTTTATTTTACATACAGTAAAAAAAAAAATTCATCTATCAACGCTGATAACAATAAAAGAAATGACGAAAATGATGAAACTGCGCATGACTGCTTTTTCAACCGTTATTATCGTTAGTTGAACGCGGAAGTTACTATAATGGGATGGAGCTTGGATTCTTTTTAAATTTCTTTTTTTTTTTCTTTTTTTTTTTATCGTTAGTTGAAAGGGGAAGTTAACGTGAAGGAATGGGTTTCAACGTTTTCTTATATTTCTGAATATTGTTGATATATATATATCTATATATATATCGCTGGTCAAGTTAAATAAAAGCCATTAAAAAATTGTAGACAAATTTTCAAGCTTCATTCTGAGTTTTTCCTGTTTTTGAAGAGTAATTTCTTTAAAATATGAAAAAATACGTGACAAAATTGACTTAGATTTTCAGGTGATGGGTATTCCAAAAATAGCAACAGTTTTCTGGGGGTAAAAAATCTGAAAGCTCATAAATGGCCATTTTATTGATTTTGGGCGACTTTTTTCCTCTTTGTCTTGCATATAGCGAAACAGGATCTCAATGGAGGTTCTCAAAATTGTCAAAATCATCTTAAATCGTGTTTTTAAAGGCTTCCCAAGAAAAAGTGTGTTATATAATTGAGTTATTAAAAACTTTAATTTAGTTATAAAATTTTATAACCCGCCAAAAAAGACATCTGTTTATAATTCGGTATAAAATTTTATAACAAAAATTATTTTCAGTTTTTTATAAGTTTTTTTATTTTCTTCTAACGCTTACCGAATTTTTGTTTTTCTGTTTTTCTTTATTTTTGAGCCTTTGTCAAATTAAAAATAAAGTCAAAACAATTGGCAACTTAAGAACCATATTGCCACTTTTGGTAAATGGACCACAAAACTCGGGTTCTATTCCAAAAAATTGTAATTTTTTTTTCCTTTTTTTTCTCATGAAAAATGTTTAAAAAAGAGCCTATAAAATCCCCGTATACTAAACATAGTGCAATTCAAGCATAAAATTAATATATTGCTCAGTTAAAAATTTTAATTATAAAAATTTATAAATAGTTATAAAATTTTATAATCGACCAAAACGTTATTGAGTTATAAAATTTTATATAACGCACTTTTTCTTGGGTTCTAAAGTTTGAAATAACGAAATCTAATGCAAAAAGCAAAACATGCGAAAAATTGCATTTTGGCGGTAACTTTTTGGGAGGCGCTTCCTGCTTTTTTTTTTTTGTCAATGCAAAATAAGCATTAAAAAAAACTATAAATAAATTACAATGTTTTTTGCCGTCGCGAAATAGCCGAAAGTGTAAATAATAGAAAAATTTAGAAATTCCGCCACTTTTATGTTCCTTTGAAATCGATTGAAATCAGAAATCCGCCATGAAAAATTGTTGAAATAAATAAATATTCACGTGTTTTTTTTTTTAATTTTGGTCTATTGAGCTATCGACGTCGTTGGTCAAAAAGGATTTGTTTTGTTTTGATTTTTTTTTAATCCTTTTTGATTTTCTTAAAAATAAATCTTCCTGACGTTGTTTTACGCAAAAAATTTATTTCTCGTTTTTAGGTAAGAATAATTCTGTAGGACGATTTATCCCACCCTATGTGCGAATTTAAGTAAAGAACCGCATGCATATACTAGTCTGATCTCGTTCGGCCCGATTACAACATTGAAAATCAAAACTCGATTAGATCCACGCAGCCCATTTATCGGCCTTGTCTGTCATCCTCATGAGTTTTTCCTTTTTTTCCGTCATTCCACCGCCTACTCTCCGAAACTCTTTTAATACCTCTTATCTCCGGATCTCCCTTTTTAATTGTTAATCCGCCGCCTAAAACAAACAGGAAGGCAATCCTTCCATTATCAGGATTCATCTTCCAGTTACATAAAACCTATTAATTGATTTCGGATCAAAAAAGAAACGACTTGTCGGATCAAAAACTTTTTCCCTCCTGTTTATGGAACCATGTCAACTTCAGTGAAAAAAAAAAAAAAAAAAAAAAAAAAAGTGTTAAATTATGTATTATTAATACATACAATTTTCTCATTACGTTACGCGATTAGATGTTTCCTCCGATACCGATTTACACGCTCGATTATTTATTTTTATTTTTTTTTTTACTTCTTCTCTTCCTTTTTAATATCATTTTTATGAAAGTGAATGAAAAAACTAAGTCGACCGTTTCAAATCCCCCTCGTGAAACTGTTTCTCGACTGTCTGATCATTCATTATCTCAATCGGTCCATTGTCATTCTCATCTTTTCACTTTTATACTCAGGCGGAGACGTTTAATGGCTTCATTTTCTCTTCCATCATCGTAAAAAAAAAAAAAAAAGAATAGTGACCGACTGGCCAATAAAACAAACGAATAATAATAAAAAAAATTAGCCAAAGTTTTTTTTTACGAAATACGCCACCGAGATAAATAGCGTATTTACCTGATATCTAGATGACTAGATGTAATCCCTACCTACCAGATGGGTGTCAGAATTAAAATTTCTTTCGACAAAAAAAAAAAAAAAAAAAAAAAAAAAAAAAAAAATTCAAGGTTAGTGGTAGACTAGAAACCGCCCACGGTGATGGCTTTGTTTCGTTTCATCTTTTTTAAAACAAGGTATTTCGAACTAATTTAAGGTTGTTTTTTTTTTCCCTTCCTTCCTCCTCTGTGCATGAAGTTCGTTTTCCATTTCGGTAGCGAGTATTATATCATCTCCAAAAACTCGTGTTTTTATGGTATTCACGTTTTCTTGGAGAAAAAAAAAAAATTCTTCTTCCCTTTTTCGTGCGGGGAGAGAAATGTCGTGCATTTTTTTTTTCTTCCATTATCACTTGCTCTTGCGTGATTTCAAGCAACACCAATAATATTTTTCTTGAGAAAAAAAAAAAAATGATTTTACTAAAAGAAAAATGGAGCGTTTGGTATTATTATTAATACGTTTTGTTTTCTCTCCCGCCTTCTATTCCCGTAAGGAGGAAAAAAAAATGAAAGAAAGTATAATGCTACACCGTGGAGTTGCAGAATCGAAATCGACAAGTACCAGAGATCGTGTACGTAGATTACGTTCACTCATTCGCATATGCAATGATATTATCGTCTTTCGCTATCTCCTTCGTGAAGTCATTTTTAGCCGCCATTAACGGATTCGTTGGAAACATGTAATCCAGCCTGGCCATTATCCAAATTTTCACAATTTCCTATCATTTCCAGTACTTTTTTTTTTTTTTGGGAGATTAAATATGCGATGGTGAAACGCTATAGCAATTTCCATTTTTTCGAAAGCCTAAATTTTGACCTGATGATGTAGGAATATGTGTTAGTAGTTACGTAGTAGCAAGCTACGTGGTGGTGGAATCTATTTCTAATAAAGACTAAGTCGTTGGTTACGTTGCACGAAAAGTTTTGCTGGAAATGCAGGGGTCCGAAGTAGATGCCGAGGCCAGCAGCGGTCGGCTAAAAACTCAGGTCGGTGCCGAAGTTGGTGCCAGTGCTAGATATGTAATTTATTTTAAACTTATGGCGCTGGCACCAGTCTTGTAATTATGACCTGATGGCAGTGCTGAATGTAATCGAGAAAGGCCACGAGTTTTGATCATATATAGCGGCCGATTTTTTTTGGCCGACAGTGCAATAAGCAGCGGTTAATGTTACAATTTTGTTTTTCAAGTAAAAGAAAAAAAAATGGCAAACTTGATGGTGGTGCTGGCATACCGATGCTAAAGTCGGCTCTGGCGTCAGCTCCAGCACTTCGGATAAACTCTGCACGGATAAAACACTATTAGTAATTATTACTAATATTAATGGTAGATGTATAATTACTAATTGGTGAGGGTAAATTTTATACATATTTTTAGTAATTTTTACCATACTATGGTATCATTATGGTAAAATTATTAGTATAATTTAATTATTAGTAATTAATTATTAGTTATTTTACTATAGTATCGTAATTACTATGCTACTATACTATTAATTACTATACTTTACTATAAATTACTATTATTAAATTACTATACTATACTATTAGTAATTTTAACTATTACTAACTATTAGTAATTTAACTATTAGTAATTTAACTATTACTAATTTAACTATTACTAATTTAACTATCACTAATTTAACTATTAGTAATTAACTAATAGTAATTGCTATACTATAGTAATTACTACACTACTATACGATTAATTAGTATACTATAAATTACTATACTATACTATACTATACTATTAGTAATTTTAACTATTACTAATTTAACTAGTAGTAATTTTTCCATACTATGGTATCATTATGGTAAAAATTACTAATAATATATATAAAATTTACCCTCACCTATTAGTAATTATATATCTACCATTAATATTAGTAATGATTACTAACAGCATTTTATCAGTGCAACCAATTTTTACCGGCTTCGGACCACTGTCGAAACGTTTCAAAAATTTTTCTTGGTATACTAGGGATGAATCACAAGACAAGAATTACAAGACGAGACAAGACAAGACATTAGAATCGGTTGGGATTATGAGAATAAAAATTTTCTTTCAACAATTCGTTAAAAACCATCGGCTGAGTTCTCAGTTTTTTAAAGTCTTCGACATCCTTGGAGACCCCCCTGTTTTTTTTTTTTTTTTTTTTTTTTCTCCGAAGATAATTGCCCCGGTAAATGATAAATGATTCCAAACATTAAAATATTTTTTATAATAGATTAATTACATAGAATTTTGCCTGGATGTGTAATATACGTAACACACCCGAAAATGCCATTTCGCGTAATCAAAAAATCTTCATAGATCCACCTCTCTTACCTTTTAAAGCATTCACGTAATAACAAAAAAAAAAAGACCGTGGCCTATTACATAATTAAAGTGATGAGTAATTAAACATTAATGTAAATAAATAATTAAAAAATAATAAAGAAAAAAAAGAAATAATAATACAGAGTGTAATGTATAATTTTTACAATATTTTTAGCGTCCTAAATATAGAATCATATATCCGACCTTCCGTTAAGTTTGAAATTTACTGGGAAATTCACATAATTAATTAACTTTTTTTTTTTTTGTTTTATTTGCAGCCCGAGACCGTTCCACAAGCCAGCATCGACATGAACAAAGTTTTGGAAGTAACAGACGCGGAAGAAATTACGGGTAACTCGTACAGTCTTGCGATCACAGCGCCAGAAGCAGTTCATTTCGTCAAAGGTACCTGCAGGGAAGAAGCCAAATGGTGGAAGGACGTTCTTAACGTATTCCCGAGAAGCAAGGTACCGTTAAAAAAGAAAGATTTATCGAAATCGATTTATTTCCTTAGCCGATTAAGATGAGCCCCAGTATGTTATTTTATTTTATTATTATTTTTTTCTTAATTTTTAATCCTATTGTAAAGTTAGTAATAATAATAATAATAATCTTCCAGCCGTATTGTTTTTCTTTTTCATTGTATTAAGTGGAGCAAGTTGCTGGTAATATATGTATGTCAACTATTGTAATTGAGTTATTTGCTATGCAAATGGTGGTAATATCTAGGGTCTAATTCGCACGATATTTTTATTGTTAAAAATAAATTTCAATAAAATTCGATTTCTTAGTGGATCATTATTTATCTGATTGAGATGTATCGCTATATTTTTTGTTTATTGTCTTTAGTTTTGTTTTCTTTTGTAGTCTGTTCTCAAGCGAATACATTCTTTTTTCTCGATTGCGGCTTTGGATTGTAATTTTTTTTTTTCGGCTCTCTAAAAGGGTGCCGCAAAAGAAAACGAAAAAATGTTAGAGTTTAGCAAGCTGTGCAGTGTTTTTATGTGGTTGGCCGAGGCATGTTCGCACATGCTGATGCTTTTCACACTAGATATTGTTACTTTGTTTTGGAAGAAAACAGGATTTCAGCGCCTTGCGTTGCATTGTACGGAGACTTCTGATCAAAATGTCAGTCAAGAATAGGGATGCACACCATAAATTTCCACAAAGTTTCGAGAAATTTGCTCAGATTTTGGTTCTGGACGTGGATTCAAAATTCTATCTCTAAGGATTCAAAATCTAAAATTTCTTGTTCGAGAATCTTGCTTAAGATCTCGCAAGATTTCAGAATATTTCGCAAGATCTTCAGCAAGATTCTTGAACAAGAAATTTTAGATTTTGAATACTGAGAGTCTTACACGTCCAGAACTAAAACCTGATCAAATTTCTCGAAATTTCGTTGAAATTTGTTGCGTGTACCCTAGTCAAGAAATTTATTTTGGCCTTTTGTTATTCAGAGCAAATCGTTTTTGAGCTTCTGACTATCAGAATCAATTCTTTTGACTGTCAGTCTTTTTACTTAACCTCTTGGATAAATGTGTACCTCCACATGATATGGTCCCACTTGGCAGTTGGTGCTTAGAATTGTTTTGTTTGTAAACAAAGGGTTTTCTTATAAGTTAAATTTCCACTGCCTTCCATGTTCCCATCTCATGTGGAGGTCCACAAATATTGACAGAAATCTCTTGGTTCCTACTTCTGGGCGAAATTCTATTATTGTTCTGCCCAATTTCGAATTGAACCAGGATTAACTTTCAAAACCCGGAAACATGCTTCTTCGTCCGAATTTTATCAAGGGTTCTTGTTCTTATGCCACTCATCCTTGGAGATTGGCATCCGCCATCGCCATCAGCACTTGTCAGGCTCTTGTTCAAAAAAAGACATTGAGGAATTCGGAGTTAGTCTTTTGAAATATTGCAGTTTTCCTTTGCATAGCAGCACCATATAGTGCGTTAAAGGTTAACTGACGTATCCCCATCCTAAATATGATTGGAGATGGTCGGTTTTGACTGTTTTTCAAAATTATGTGACCACAAATTTACACCAATATGAGTGGGTAAACTTATGATCACATGTTTTTTTAACATCAATCGAAACAGACCACCTTCAATTATATTTATGTTCAACCACATTTATGATGGAGATACGTCAATAAACCTCCGGCGCACGGATTTGTAACCTAAGAAAGCCGGAAAATTTTCTTGTTTCATCTTGTTGATGGTTTATTCACCTAACTTTAATTTCAACTCCAGTTGCAGTATATTTTCAATTTACCCTTTTTTTAAATTTTCTAAATCGATCTCCTTACATTTTGTAAATCTGGATTCGCTTACGCATCTGCAGTTGAGTCTGTCTTGCTGAATGGCAAATTCTTTAATGACCCTTATGCCGCATCCCTAAGAACTGCTGCAACTCTAAATTTCCCAAAATAAAAATTATTTTAAAGGAAAAAGAAAAGAAACGGATTTTTCTTTTTATTAAAATTAAAAGATAGCTACCTTTAAACAATATCCTTAATTGTGAAAAAAATAAATGAAAAGATTAAACCAGTTAAACCACTCGAGAAATAGAAATGAAGACGAGGCGGTTTGTATTTTAAACAGATCACTACAGTGCTAAAGTGAATGGGATCAGTAATTCACTTCTTCTTTAAAAAAAAAAAAAAAAAAAAAACAATCGTTCAATTGTTTTTAGATTGACACAATTTCCTTTTTCTTTCTTTTTTTATTTTTCAAAAAAAATACTTTTTCGGTCAAACTGTTACTTCTTCATGGGGTCTTTTTTTTAAGTCTCTTCTTAGATTCTCTTTTTTTTCTATTATGATTATTTTATTATCCGAATGCTTTATAAGGAATTTCTCATTTACATTTATTTATGTCAAATCGGGAGCTAACGGAACTACTTTTGAATATGGGATTTCGTTCATGGTTCAAGGCATATCTGGCCAAATAAACATTCCGCTTTTTTTTTTTTTTACATATCTGAATTTGAATAATCGCTAAATCACATTTGAGGGATCCTATTGACGCGTATTATTCTGCGGATTAAAAAAAAAATAGATACAATGCAGTTGAAAAATCATCGACTGCTTTTTGAATTTATTAACGGAAAATTTTTTTTTGAATGCGGTTAAATCCCATAAACCGCAACCACATGAGGTTCATCCATGCAGTGCGTATAAACAATGCGATAAAAAATTGCATTCGGGTCAATTATTATGATTAGGAAGTTATGAACTTTTTTTTTTTTTTTCAGGGGCGGCATAAGAGAAACGCAACTTTTCCGGGTAGTCAAGCGGCCACGATTTTACAGCAGTCAACTTTGAATTGTAGGAGCTCGACCGATTCCCGGCCTAGGTTTAATAGTTATCATACGGAGGGTTTGCTGAGGACTCCTCCATCGCCACAATGGCTTCACGTGGAGGAAGAGGAGGATATTTTTCCTACGAGGGACATAAAGGTAAGCGGGAGAAAAAAGTATTTAATAGAGTTGGAGGATATTCGTAATCCTAAACAGAAGGATTTATTTATTTATAATTATTTTTATTTTTACGATTTTTACTTTTTTGCGTGAGCCATAAAGTAAAAAAGATGCGTTTATGTTTTTCACAAAATGATAGAAATCCGCATCGTCTTAAGTGTCCGATAAACATTCAAGAAAAAAGTCATCCAGAGACCCAGCCAGAGTTGGTTAAATAAGTTCACCCAAACCTGATGGTCCTTTTTTTTATACAGGATGCCCCTCTTCTCATCTCCCCCAAACAAAAATTGTTTTCATTAACGCTGCACTTACGTAAGATAAGTAAGAATGATATTGAAAGTCTCATAAACTAAACATAAGAAATCAATTTTCAGTAAAGATAGATTCTTGGGCTTTAATTTCAAATAAAAGCACCCTCTGTACTTTCGAAATTTTCTAGCCATGATTTTTTAATCATATCGCTAGCTTTTTCAGCTATCATTATAACCACAGCGTTAATATTCCCTGAAGTGACTTCCGGCATAATGGAGGCATCAACCACTCTTAACCTTTTAATTCCTCGAACTTTTAATTCAGGATTCACTACTGCGTTTATATCTGTATCTGGACCCATTTTTGCTGTTCCTGAAAAGTGGGAAAAGATGAAGGTGTAGTGCCTTATCATGCATTCCCACATTGCGTCGGTGAAAAATTCCAGATCTTCGCATCCTGGCCACTTTTTGTCATAAAACTGGCTGTCATACCTTCAAGAAACAATCAAATTAACTCGAGGAGAATTTTCTTCATTCCCAGCAAATCAGCAACTTACTTTTGAAAAGCTTGAGTTTGACTTAAATTCATTGCTATTTTAACTCCTTCAATTAGTATTTTTATGTCCATGCCTTCAGGGTCAGAGAGATAATGCGGATAAAGTAAAGGGTGGTCATACGGATTTGTAGTTTTTAATTTAATAAATCCTCTGCTTTTTGGTCTAAGTACCATAGGAAGTATACTCCAGACATCTTTACCTTCAATGGGCTGAAATACTTCTTTATAATACCATTTTTCTAGTCCATGAGCTCTCCATGTCTGGACCCCAAAGTCTGTGTTGGTGGAACCGCCAACAAAGTGCAACTGGAGATCTGGATAATCACAATCAGCTGCGTACTTTGTTCGAACAAATGCCAATCCTAGGGTGCATCGATATTAATTTTAAACGAATCACAAAATAATCTGGTTTATAAATAACTTTTGGTAAAGTCTTTTACCTTCCACTGCTCCTGGAACTGTTAAAGGACCTTCGCCTTTCAACACGTAGTCAGAAACTGTCTCTAATCTTGCAACTTTCTGGATGTCTATCCCAACTGTGTCATTTACAAGGAATGTTAAACCTCCTAATCCGGGGTGATCTTGCAAGTTGCAACCTACACGAAGATCTTGAAGGACTGGAATTCCCAACTCTTCTAAATCTTCCTTAGGTCCGATTCCGGAGAGCATGAGAAGTTGTGGTGATCCTATAGCTCCTGCGCATAGTATAACTTCTTTTCTGACTTTCATGGTTTTGACAAGCCCTAATTGGCTGTATTCTACCCCATACGCTGTTTGAGTCTCCGGATCTATCAGTATCTTAAAGAAAATATATTGAGTAGTAGCTGTATAAAAATAAAGAGTTTTAGACGACCTTACCTTTAAGGCATGAGATTCCAAAAGCATGTGAACATTTGGTCGTTGACTCGCAGGCTTAGCATAAGCTTTTCCAGTGCTGCATCTGGATCCTCTTCTCAAGGTCGCTTCAGCAAAACTAAATGCTGTTTGATTTGCTCCGTTATAGTCTTGAATTGCATAGCCCAATTCGATTCCTCCTTGGAGGAATGCTTCTGCCAGTGGTGTGTGGTATGGCGGTTTCATAACCGTTAGTGGTCTGGAGGAATGATTTAATTTTAAATAGCGAAATTCGATAAAATGATTTTCTGCTTACCCTCCTGAACCGTGATAACCATTCTCCACTAATTCTGGATTCTGATTGTCCTCCGCTTTTATAAAATAAGGCAGAACATCTTCATAACCCCATCCCTCATTCCCATTGGATTTCCATTTTTCATAGTCTCCTTCATTTCCTCTGACATATAACATGTAATTTAGAACACTTGATCCCCCTACAACCTTTCCTCTTGGCCAGTTGCATCTACCTTCAGTCATAGCTAAAGAAAAGTGACAGTTTTTTAACGATCCTTTCGGTGAAAGAAAACTGTATGTATACGTATATGATCGCAGGTACTCTGCTTCGATTAGTTTTAAATATCATAGGATTACATGTTTACCCGTTCATGTTTGCTGTCATATGATTTTGGTAAACCGTTAGGACAGGCTATCTCCAATCATATTTTAAGTCAGTTGCCCTTCGGCGCACAAAAATCTTTTTAGTATTTTTTTAGTTACATTTCATTTTACCTAAACATGATGTACTCTCAGGTTCTGTCTTGTATTGCCAATCCAATTTTGTCAGTTGCACAGATGCTGCTGTTAACGGAATATCTGTAACCGGATTTTCAAGTAACCCTGCTTCCATCAACACAATATTCCAATCACTTATTTCGCTTAAACGGTTGGCGACGACAGCACCTGGAGATTATTATAACTCATTTTGAACTGGAACTGCATCACTAATTAAATTTGACAGTAACATTAAAATTACCTGCAGATCCTGCTCCGATTATCACAAAATCACATTCATATTGTGTTAAATCATGGACGATATAACTGGGATCCGATGACAAATCCTTTAGCATCCATGTTAATCCCGTTACTATAGTCGCTAAAACGGTAGTGCCTGTTATATCTAAATCTGTAGCTGGAGATAGAACTGGTGTCAAATCCGCCAATGAGGCCATGGCGCACTTTAGGGTTACTCTGAATTTTCGGTCGAATTATTTACGATCAACGGGTTAAAATGAGAACTGCAGTTTAAATCTGAATAAGCTTAATGTGTAGCTGAAATATTATTGAAATATCATTTTTTTACTTACTTGCTGCACAACAATATGTCTTATTCCTTTGTTACTGATGTACACCAATCAACAAAGTAGCATGAAAATTGTTTTTTCCCCAATTTCATTTTATGATCTATAAAAAGTTATAAAAAAATGCTTTTGCAAAACATCTTTATTTGCAAATCGTTAAATATCTTACATTATTTTATACGAAATTAAATGATAAATAATACATCTGAGTATTAAAGATGGGAAACACGTGTAAAAGTTTATGGTGGTGCATTATAATGCTTGCCTATTAGGTTGTTTAAGTTTTCTGTCCTTAATGAGATCAGGCTGACACAGCGACTCTCATTATGGCCGTACCCTTAGGTTTTCAGGCAACTGAGAGATTCATAGTTCAAGGTGAGCCGAATGATAAAAAAAAAAGAACGGGATATTATTTGGCAAATAGGAGGGGGAGCGGAACGAAACGGATTTCTTATTGACGAAATCATCCGATAAACAGAAGCGCCGTGTTGACACCCGACTGCGGCAAACGGAGAGGTTTGTTCAGCGTGTGATATTCCAAACACATGAGAACTGAACAACCACACATCGTACAAGATGTTGAACTGAGAGAAAGAGGTGAAGATAATTTAATGTCATACAGGATTGTAACGGAAGCAAAATATTTTAGCCATGTAAATTATCCTCAGCAATGAAAAGTAGCCGTTGTAAAAAGCGTCCTCTGTGTTTTTAAAATTATTATAGCCATGATTTTTTAATAATATCGCTGGCTTTTTCAGCTATAGTTTTCAGTCATAGCTAGACGAAAGTTACATTAAAAAAATTTTTTTTCGGTACCGCAGAGCGATCGTTTCACTTTACCTAAGCATGATGTATTCTCAGGTTCAGTCTTATATTGCCAATCCGATTTAGTAAGTTGCAAGGCAGATTCCATTAACGGAATATCTGTAATAGGGTTTTCGAGTGTTCCAACTCGGTAGTATGCGTTTGGTCTTATCGATATATTACATTATAATTATGATTATGATATATACATTGTATATTAATTCCGTCTTGTTATATAATTTTATCGCCAGATATTGCTATGGTCAAATTTAAAAAAAAAAAAAAAAAATCTAGAATAAAGGTTTTTGTAATACTTAGTTTCTGACAATGTTCTTTTTTTTTTCCTTTTTTCTCAGATATCCACAGATTCTGCACCGGAATCACCACCTACATCGATCGACTCTCGCCAGAGTTATTCCTCGGAAACGCCCAATTCCGACAGTCGAACAATTTACCGAGATCATCAACCCATAAGCTCTACATCTCCCCCAACAGGGACAAAATCCATACCGAGGAGAAAGCGAGGACGAGAAGAACCTTAAATCGCGAAAAAAGAGGATTAAAAACAGGGCGGAGCTACACGGAAGAACTGTACAGCTCTACGAAAAACGAAGAGGTCTTCGGGGATACTTTCACCAGCATGAAAAACAATAGGAATTTAAGCGATGGTATCACGAATATTTTAAGAGAAGGGAAACCCGGTGATACGAATGAGGTCGCGAGGCGGATCCTCTTCGAGACGGAAAAAAGTAAAAGGGAAGAGAAGCTAAAGGATATAGCTGATAGTCTAACTCGACCCCGGACCCGGAGGCATACGCAGACTATGCTGAGTTCGTATGAGCGCCACTCGTCGAGTCAAGTTAAGCCGACTAGGGATGGGGATTATAGCGAAGAGGAAAAAGGGTCCATTAGTCCGGTGATTGGTGGGACAGATGATGTGGATAATCCGATTGAAAAACCGGTAAGTAAATAGGTACCATGTGTTGGACATTTCTAGCTGAAATTGATCATTGATAGTCATTATTCAATATTCGATAATTCATTGTTGATCATTGACAGTAGTTTATCATCAGGCTCATGATCGTTTCTTAGCAGTTTATAGTCGACAACTGAAATAGATAGTTAATAGTCGATAGTCGATAGTCGACAAATGCAACCCAGGAAGGAAAAAAACATCTTTTTCTATAGTATTTCATAGTTTTGGCGGCATATTTTTTTATATAAAAAATACGCTTTTATATCCAAAATTGCCTGATTGAAAAGAGTCTATTGGCCATATCAAACTATATTAAAATATAGTATAATATATTAAAACTATATTAAAATATAGCATGGGGGCCTCTAAAACGGGGGCTGGACCCTCCCCGGATTTTATGACAAAAAAAAAAAAAAAAAAAAAAAAAAAAAAAAAAAAAAAAAAAAAATTAAAAAAATTTATTCTCGTGTATTTCCCAGCCCATGCCAATTTTTTTCACATTGGAAAAATCCCTTGCCATGCCTGAGATTCGATCCCAGACCTCTCGCTTGTTAAACCAGTGCTATACCTATAAGCTACAAGTCTTTGTTACAGAAAGAGTGATAAAACTTGAATTTAAGCTGCAACCGAAGAAATATAGAGAAATATGCAAAAAAATACGAAAAAATCGTATTTCTCTATCCTACTCTATCAGATAGTACATTTTTTCTTATTTTTTCATCCAGTCATGTATTTTCCATCGTCGGAACTATATTACGATATTAGATTTCATACCGCAATATAGTTTGCATGGATACCAGAATATAGTTGTCTGCAGAAAATTTTTCCGATTTTTCGAACCCGGGGAAAACTATAGTTCAAGGTAATGAAATATAAGCATATTATCTAAAGCTATAGTTTTAGATAATGAAATATAAGCATGTTATCTAACATTATCTAATATGCTTATATTTCATTATCTTGAACTATCGTTTTCCCGGGGTTCGAAAAATCGGAAAAATTTTCTGTAGAGGACTATATTCTGGTATCATGCAAACTATATTGCGGTATGAAATCTAATATCGTAATATAGTTCCGACGATGGAAAAATATATCCCTGGATAAAAAAATAAGAAAAAATGTACTATTTGATAGAGTAGGATAGAAAAATACGATTTTTTCCCTTCCTGGGAAGCCCAGGAAGGAAAAAAACATCTTTTTCTATAGTATTTCATAGTTTTGGCGGCATATTTTTTTATATAAGAAATACGCTTTTATATCCAAAATTGCCTGATTGAAAAGAGTCTATTGGCCATATCAAACTATATTAAAATATAGTATAATATAGTAAAACTATATTAAAATATAGCATGGGGGCCTCTAAAACGGGGGCTGGACCCCCCCCCCCCGGATTTTTTGACAAAAAAAAAAAAAAAAAAAAAAAAAAAAAAAAAAAAAAATTAAAAAATTTATTCTCGTGTATTTCCCAGCCCATGCCAATTTTTTTCACATTGGAAAAATCCCTTGCCATGCCTGAGATTCGATCCCAGACCTCTGGCTTGTTAAACCAGTGCTATACCTATAAGCTACAAGTCTTTGTTAGAGAAAGAGTGATAAAACTTGAATTTAAGCTGCAACCGCAATATAGTTTGCATGGATACCAGAGTATAGTTCTCTACAGAAAATTTTTCCGATTTTTCGAACCGGGGAAAACTATAGTTCAAGATAATGAAATATAAGCATATTATCTAAAGCTATAGTTTTAGATAATGAAATATAAGCATGTTATCTAACATTATCTAATATTATCTAATATGCTTATATTTCATTATCTTGAACCATAGTTTTCCCGGGGTTCGAAAAATCGGAAAAATTTTCTGTAGAGGACTATATTCTGGTATCATGCAAACTATATTGCGGTATGAAATCTAATATCGTAATATAGTTCCGACGATGGAAAAATATATCCCTGGATAAAAAAATAAGGAAAAATGTACTATTTGATAGAGTAGGATAGAAAAATACGATTTTTTCCCTTCCTGGGAGGTCATGCTAATTTCTAGGGAAGAAGGTAGAGTTAGGATTGTTGTAAATGGCCAGGAGTTAGAACAAGTAGACTACTTTAAGTATTTAGGAAGCATTCTGACAAGGGACGGAGAATGCAGTAAGGAGATTAGGGCTAGAATTGCGCAGGCCAAAGCAGCTTTCAATAGGAAAAGAACACTTATGACCGGCAAGTTAGATCTCTAGCTGAGGAAAAAATTAGTGAAATGCTTTGTTTGGAGAGTAGCATTGTACGGGGCTGAGACTTGGACGCTTAGAAAGAAAGAGAGGAATTATTTAGAAGCTTTCGAAATGTGGTGTTGGCGCAGGATAGAAAAGATAAAATGGACAGACAGGGGGACAAACGAAGAAGTCTTGAGACGGGTAGGAGAGGAAAGGACTACAATAAATAAGATACGACAAAAAGAAAGGCAAACTGGTTAGGTCACGTCTTGAGGAGGAATTGTCTACGGCATGACGTAATAGAGGGTAGGCTGGAGACAGACGACACTCGTAGGGCTGGCAGAAGAAAAATACAAATATTAGACGACCTTAGGGAAAAAAGGAAGTATTGGGAACTAAAAGAGGAGACAGAGGATAGAAATAGGTGGAGAGAACACTTCTCGATCCTGGCAAAAGCCTAAGACCTGCCTTCGGGCAGAATACTAATTATTATTATAGTCGATAGTCGATCGTTGTTATTTGCTTCTTTGTGTTGTTTTACCGATGATTTCTGGATGACAAGCTAGTAAGTTATACGGCAGTTAAGAATCAATGCCGACCACAGATAGTCTCAGTTCATAATAGATAGTATGAATTATGACAAGCAAATTTAAAAAAAAAAAAAAACTTCTTTATTATACAAAATAAAAACTTCGTGCCAAAACGTTGTGAAAATAACTGCTAGTTTCTTTGCTATGCGCGCTTGAGAACGAACTATACCGAACGATACCGAGTTGACCCGAATTACAGATTCGAGTGGGATCGTAAAAAGACTGCCTCGCGTTATCTATTTTTAATGTATTGGGCACGCGTCTTTCGAGTATTTAAAATTTCCGACAGATCCATATAGCTCACAGTGAAACGTATAATAAAGAAGATAATAACTTTACTGACTGTAAATAACAAGCAATAGTAGAGACTGTCAATAGGTAATTAATAGTCCAAAATTATAAACTATTTACTAATATTGACTAAAAAACGTATAATAAAGTATAATAGTAGTATTGACTATAAAAGCAATATTACTTTCATCAATGTCGGATACGGCCAAGGTTCCATCGATTTGGAATCTTGTGGTTCTGATATTAATCTGTGGATATCCATGTAAAAATTTCCTTCCGGAAATTCGAGATTTTATTACCCCTAAAAAATTTTTGCCCCGTCAAAAATATTTTTATTCCTCTAGTGAACCGATTGTGGGTATGGAACTGACTACTGACTAATATATGGATAGTTGATAGCACATAATTAAAAATCGTAACTAAATGCCAATTTTTTTTTATTAGATCCGTGGAGATCCAGATGGCTGCGGCCTGGATTTAACTTCCCAAAGATACTCTCCCAGTTCCGAATTGCGGGTCGATCTTCCCGCTGAAGATCTTTTAAACATTAAAAAAGGCTGGCTAATGAAGCAAGGGAACGGACAAGAATGGACGAAACATTGGTTCGTCTTAAGAGGGGCTGCTCTTATGTACTACAGAGACCCGACGGCAGAAGATAAGGGAATCCTTGACGGAGTTATGGATCTTAGTTCGGTTAATAACGTCACGGAAATTCAAGTCCAACGAAATTACGGATTTCAGACCATCGTAAGTATTTTTTTAACGATTTATTTGAACAACGTTAAAAATAAATCAGGGTTACGCCTTACCAAATATGCTTTTCAAATATTTTCAATTTCCGTTTTTTTTTTTTTTTTTTTTTTTTTTTTTCAGTCTTGGGACGATAGGCGTTACGTTTTGTCAGCCGTTACAGCGGGGATAAGAAGTAACTGGATGACGGCAATAAGGAAAGCTGCGGGCATACCCGAACCGGTGGATATTTCTCTTACCCTCGGTGAAAAATTGGAGCGGGAATTGGAGCGCTCCAGTTCTGAGTCAAATAATCCTCAATATTTTGAATCAAAGCATTCTTCTAGTCGCAATAATTATTTGGAATCAGGTTAGTGCTAATTCTAGAATATTTTCAAAATCTGAATAGATTTTTTTATTATTTGATTACGATGAAAGTGTTAAAAAGCTTTAAATATTTTAGAAAGTGCTCAAAAATTGCTGTTAAAAATTGAATGAGTGTAACCTTAATTTTTTATTCCAAAATTTTGGAAAAAATTGTTTCTGTTAAAGTTAAGAAAAATCTCGTAATTACAAAAATATATAAATATATTATTTTTTTTCTTGTCGAGATTTAAATGGCGTAAGGGGACATATAAGTTACATGTATACACATTAGAAGGAGAAAGGGTATGGGAAATTATTATATTTGTTTACGGGGGGGAGGAGGAGAAAAAGTTAAAAAAAGCTGAAAATACTAATTAGATAATGTTTGAATGCCTTAAGTTATACTTCGAGAAGTACACAAATGTCATATTTCACTTTAAATTCAGAATTTTTAGAGAATCTTTATACTCGAAATGTACTCTCAATTCTGTACTTCAACACCAAAACTCTGAATTTGAAAAAAAGAAAATGGCTGGTTTTGTAAATTTTCTGTAAGAAGCGATCAAGTGACAACTTGTAAATTCTACATTTTACATTGAGATAGACTTGCTGTTCGTAGGTAGTGAATAGCAGCTGGCCAGGTCCAGATTTATTTATTTTTTCAATTTAATTATTTTCTCATTATTTTCGGCAGGTATACAACGTACTTCAAGTAGTCAATACCTAGAATCTTCTCGAAGTTCTAGTTCCCAATACGAAAGCCCGTCAAGGTCGTCGAGCTCATCCATCAGCATCCCTCGTTCCCCAAGCAGTCAGTACGTGGAAAACCTCCTTCAAAAGTCTTCCAATAGTCAATTTTCGGACGGAGCCGGAGTCAAACGATCGTCCAGCGCTCAATCCGTCGTACCCGATAGGAATTTCCATTTCTCCTCGGACGACGATTACCGAACCGCCTCGGAAGGGAGCCGGAAGGAAAACGACGACTGGAACGATGCCACTCCGACCCCCCTCCCTCCTTCTCCCCCGTTAAATCGAACTCCGATCTCCAGGGTGAAGGAACGAGCGAAGACTCAAACCTCGAGGTCGAGGGTTTACAACAAAAGGTCGAAGTCGAGTCCTCCGACCTCGAGGAGGAACACCCTCGACAACATTAGGACTGAGGACGTGATGGCGGTGGAGAAGGAGCCGATCAAGAGGTCCATTATTTTAGACAAAGTGGACAGGCATTTGAAGGAGATCGACGAGCTCAAGGGGCAGCTGAACCTCGCGCTGTGCGAAAGATCCACGGCGGAGAAGGAGTTGGCGAGGTTGAGGCAGAGGAAGACGGAGACCAATTTGCAGATGGAGGAGCTGTTGAATACGCTTAAATTGACGGAGGATGAGCTCAAGCTGAAAAATCAGGAACTGGAGGATTTCGACAATTTGAAGCAGAGGTATAACAAACTGATGAAGGAGCACGAGGGAGTGTTGACCTCCTACAGGGAGAACGCGTTGAACGACGACTGGAGGAAAATGTATCAGCAGTTGAAAGAGGAGTACGCGAACGATAAGAGATCTTGGGACGCGAAATTGGAAAACGCGACAAACATGCTCCAAGCCGCGACGGAACGATGCGAAATGCTTACCAGGGAATTGACCACCAGTGAGGAGACCGTCGAAGCTTTAAAAATCGAATTGTCGAACCTGAGCGAAAGGCTCATGAGGGGAATCGAAGAAAACGAAGGCTTGTACGGGAGGATGAGGGAGCTGGAAGGGAGGTGCCTATCGGCGTCGAGGGAGCGCGGAAGGAGCGTGGATTCCTTAAGCGATCTGACGAACGTCGATCTGGATATCGATTTGGACAGTTTGGACAAGGAGCGGATCATCGAGGAATACGAAGAGCTTAAGGGGAGATTCGAAAAAGCGATTCAGGAGATCAGAGCTATGAAAAGGGAGCTGCGGGAGAGCCATGCCTGCTACGACGACTTAGAACTCACGGTGATTAATTTAAGGCAGGATTCGAAGAGGAGGGAGGAGAACGACAAAGCGCAAGCGGCGCTAATGGCGTCCAGGATAGAAGACCTTACGCTCAAGTTGACTGCCTCGGAGAAACAATGCCGGACTTTGAAACAAAAAATCTCAAAGTCGGAATCGCGGGAGAAACGAAGATCCCTCTCCCTAAAAGGCGGGGAATTCTTCCAAATCAGTCGGGAAGTCGAAGAAAAATTAGCGGAATTAGAAAAGAAAATAAACGCTTTGGAGCAAGGGAAACCGGTCGCTTCCGTCGTCATAAAAACGGCGACCCCGCCCCCGGAAAAAGATGCCAAAAGCAGACGGGAAGACCTGAGAAGCGCGAGGCTACGCCGGAAATCTCTAGACAGCGCCACCGGTTCCGAACCGATGAAAGTCCTGATTCGGCTCTCCAGCTTGGAAAGCAAAATCGCCAATGTCGGGAGTAAAAAACAACCGGAAGTTAAAATCCTCGACGACGAGAACAGCGAAACGTTAGGGAAAGCTATCTCCAAGTTGCAAGAATGCAGAGCTTTAATGGCGTCCATGAAATCAAGCAGAAGGCCTTCCTCTCCCTTGAACAGCAAATCATTCGTCAGCATCGAGAATTTGCTGCTGGAAGTCGAAAGCATCCTCGCGAATTACGAAGATCCGGCTCCCAAGGAAGAAGTCAAAAAGTCAGTGGAGTGCGTCGTTTATAAATTGGAGTCTCTCTTATCCGGAAAACTTACGGAATTAATGAACAAAAGGAGGAATCTATCGGAAGCGAATCAGCTGGATGAAGAAGCAAAGCTGAAATTGTTGGCGGAACGGCTGGCGTACGAATCGATTTTAATCAAAAAAATAAAAGAGGCCGTGGAGGATTTTAAAATCGACGGGAACCACTGTAAAAATTTAGCGATGAGATCCGAAATCCAAGAGACAAATCGGCTGATCAACATGGTGAGGAAGAAAATCAACGGGGAGGACGTGAACCTAAACGAGAACTGTTTGGATCATCTCACAAAAGCCCTGACGGAGGCGCTCATCTCCGAAGGGGATCTAATGACGGACGTGAGGAAAATGCGGAAAGTTCTGTCGGAGGCGTCCTCGGAATCCGACGCCAACTTAGATAAATTATTAGAAAACCAAAGGTCTTTACATAATTTGGTAGAAAAATATAAAAAGGAGAAATTGGAGGCTTTGGCCAGGTCCTTGGCCACGGAAACCCTTTGCCTGACCGCGGAATACGAGCAGGGAAAGAAGAACGTTTGCTCGGAGGACAGGCGGATAAGGGAGGCTTGGACCCTCGCTCAGGAAGCTTTGAATAAGGAACTGGTCCAGGCGGAGATTTCCCACGTGACCATGCGTTGCGCTTCCTTATACGAAGCGAACGCCGCTAAGGATTTAGAAGCGAATTTAACCCTAATTGCCGAAGAATATAAAAACCACGAAGAATACGTTCGACAAGTTGAAGACTGCTTGCGGAAAGTGATCGATACGACCGTTGACGAACTCACGTCCGAATACGAAAAATACCTGAACAAACTCAAATACGAGAAATTTGTGAAAACGACCCAGCAGTTGGAAGAAGAATCGAAAGAATGCAGGACTCTCATGGAAAATTTCGTGAGCGTCCTAGCCCAGAAAACCCTGATCGATGCGAGGATCCAAGTCCTCACGAAGAATCCATACTGCGATAGATCTGGGGTGGACAGGCGTCCGGTGGTCCGGGGCGTCTGCCTGAAAAGCGACGCCAATTTGGAAGCGAGGTTCATTTATTTGTATCAAAAGTTCAGCGCGGAGTGCATGCAAACCGTTGAGCAAGTCTTGGAAAGCAGGCAGGATTTGTCGGAAGCCGTGGAGGCTTTGAATAACTGCGCCGTCGGGATCAACAGGTTGAGGGAAGCTTTGAAGCTGGAGGGATCCAGGTTGGAAGATAATTGCGAGTCGAATTGGAGTAGCGTCAGGGATAAATGCACCACGCTCAAGATGGAGATCGAAGATATCGTCAAGTGCCTTCAAGGGGACAAGCCTTGCACCCGGTGCGATGTTCTGGAGGATACGCTCCATAAAATGGAAGCGCAGTACGATGAGGAGATTCAGATGTTGAGGCATTGTCACGAGAAAGAGATGCAGGTAAATGTGAAATCGATTGATGTTTGATTCAAAATTTATTTAGATGTGAAACGTTTCTGAAACGGTAACGGAAAATGCGTTATTTTTGGGTTTTTTGCGTTACGGAACCGTTTTAGAAACGATAACGGTTTTCAAGTCGGTAAAAAACGAAACGAAAAAAAAAACGGCATGATCAGCGATTAAGACGAAACTTTTTATAATAACGGATGCGTGTTTCAGAAGAAGAAAAAAACTGATTCGAAACGAATGCAATAAAATATAATTAAGGCAATAACGAAAACGAAACCAAAACGTCTACACTAAAGAAACGAAATCAGAACCGAAACGAGAAACGTTACCGAAAAGAAACGTTTAAGAAACGTTTTTTCGCTGCCTTTTACTAGTACCTACTGCATATTAGACACCATGTTTGAGCATTAAAAACTTTGAAATTAAATTCGGTCTTGAAAGGCTTTTTCCAAAATTATAATTTGGGCAATAAAGGGTTAAAAAAGAGCCATTTTTAATTTTTAGTTTTTTTTTAAATGGCAATTTTTAACTTTTTTAATTTTATTTTTAATTTTATTGTTAATTCCTTTTTTTCTTTACTACTATATTTTACTAAAGTAACAAAATGAAGGTTTTTTTTTTGTACATCTGAAATACTATCAATTAGAAATTGCGTTTTGAAACAGTAATCAAAAGAAACGGGAACCAGTTTTCCTTAAAATTTCGTTTTGGTGTATAACGGAAACGTTTGCTCTTCTCAGAAAAAACGGATATGGAACGGAACTTTGAAACGTTGATTTCAAAAGAAACGGATTTGGAACGGAACCGAAAACTTTGATTAAAATGTAAAAAACGTAACGAAAACTTTTTTGAAAAAAATTGGGCTATCCGAAACGAAAAAATACCGATTAAGCGTCCTTTTGAGCCATAAAAAACGAATTAGAAACACATATTAAATTTTTCAAAAATTTGAAACCGATTAAAAAACGAAACGCTAAATCGCATCGCAATTAAGAAACGAAAACGAAACGTTTCCGTTTCATCCAAGCCATTTCCATCTCTGTAAAAAAAAAAAAAAAAAAATTTTCGAATATTAATTTTTTTTATTTCTTACTTTTTTAGGATCTTCGAGGAGAATTAGAATCGCAGCGAGACTCACTCGTATGCCAACACGAACAAGAGCAAGCTCAACTCATGGAAAGGGCGAGAAGGTTAGAAAGGCGGCTGGGAACTTTAGACGCGGAATATGCGCAACAAATGGATAATTTGCGCACTGCTTACCATAAAACGTTATCTGCTGAGTTAGAGAAAGACGAGAATACGGAAGACTCCATTAGACAGAGATACCAGTCCGAAATAGAACAATTAAGAGTATGTCAATTTTTTTTTTTTTTAAAATCAAGGTTGCAAAGCTGATGCCGATCCCGGGTAAATTTATTTAAAAGTACAAAGCTCATTTCTTTTTCTTCGCGAATTGTTTTAACGTATAAAACTCGACCTTAAAATCGCATTTATCATTTAAAAAATATAAAAAATTTAGGGGAGACTTTCTTTTTTAGCTTTAACAAATTTAAAAATTCATTCATTTAAAAATCTTAATTATTTTTCTATTCCAATTCGATGCCATTGGCGAATTCCCTTTCAAGATGCTGATTTTGATTTTAAACTAAGTTTTGGATCGATTTCGATTTCGATTCTGATGCCATTACATTCGGTTAAAAATACATGATTCAGTTTCCGGCGCCGATTCCCGTTGAAAATGTTTCCGATTCCGATGCCAAAATGCTGATTATGATAAAAATACAACCGGCTTGCAACATAGTTTTTAATTAACAAAAAAAAAATTGTTAAAACTTTTTTTTAAAATTTGTTTCTCGTGTTTTCTTTTTTTATTTTAAATTTATTTTTTCCTCTCTTAATTTTTTTAGGCTCTCTGCGAGAAAGGTCTAATCGCCGTAGACAACTCTCATCGACGTATCATAGCCGAATTAGAAGAAAAACACAGGCAGGAATTAGCTGCAGCGGCTGCCGAAAAAGAACAAGCTCTTGCCGAAGAAACTCAAGCGACTTTAGCAGCGTTAGACGCCATGAGAAAAGCTCACGAAACGGAAGTTCAGAAAGAAATAAACAAATTCAAAGCGGAATTTTTGAAGAAAATGCAAAGCAACCATGACATTCATGCACTTCATAAAGAACATGAGTGAGTAAAAAGATATTAAATTTTTCCATTATATTGAAGTATTACCTAAGCTTGATTAATTAATTTTTAAGCCAAATTAAATATTTTAAGTACCCTTTCCCCTACCGTGCTTACTTAATACTTGAATGGCCCCCAGGGTCAACCTCCCTAATTACCTAAAAATGTTCTGCCCCCCATCCACCTCCAATTTTTAAATTTTAATCCCTTCCTTTTTTTCCAGAGCGGAAATGGAAGAAATCAAAAAGGAAATCCTGTCGTTATCCGAAAAATACTCAATTAAATGCGTTGAATCCGCATCGCTGGAAGAACAGTTAGGTCTCGTCAGCAAACAATTAAGTCAGGCTCAGCAGCACATCATGCAGTTAGACGCTCGGAACAAACAATTACGTGCTCATCTTGTATCGGAAGCAGTTCAGTTGGACGATTTTGAAGCCACATCACCACGGAGTCTTAAATCCGAAGACGACGATAAAAACGTAAGCAATTGCGTTTTGGTTTTTTATTTTTAATTTTTTTTTTTCCGAAGCATGGTAGATGGTGTTTTTTTTCCCGCCCGGAAAACTATGAAAAAAAAAAGCTTACCGGAATGTAAAAATGAATTTGTAAATGAAAATCTGTAAATTTGTTTTTTTTTTTCTTTTACTAATTTCCATTTTTTTTTTTTTTTTTTTTTTTTTGTACAGTGCTTGCACAGAAAATTTGAAAAAAAAAAAAATTTGCACATGATTCTTTTTTCTTTTCGAAAGGAAATGGATTTTTTTTTATTATTAGGAAATGGCTTGGTTTTTATGTAGATTAGTGAAAATATTATGTAATTGTTATCACTAACAGCATGGCACCACGCGGCAAGCGCACTCCTTGGACGAGTTTAGGCGCTCTAGATCCTCAGAGAATAGTTCGCCACCTCGGGAACCTTTATCTCTTGATAGATACTTCAACAAACAGAGCTGGAGTTCGAAAACAGGTACAGTTCAACTACCACACGGGGCTTAAGGTTTTTTTTTTTTTTAATTAATATTAGGATTGGTAACTAAAAACAAACAAAAAAAGTTGGGAGCATGAATTAATTTTTTTTTTTTAATTTGGAAAAAATTTGTAGATTTTGTATAAACTGCATGATTTAAATTAACCGAAAAAGGGATTAGAATAAAAGTCAAACAAAATTTATCAAAGCTAGGTTCCGGTCTATTTTTTTTTAACACCCTTTACTTCGAAAATCGTTTTATAATTTCTTTTAGGTGCATCAAAATTCTACTTACGAAGTGCTCTTCTGTAATCTATTATGTGCCGTCAGCGAAAATTTCAGATCGTCTACAGCAGCTATTTTTTTCTTAAAAATGGAGTCTATGATAAATTCCCGGGAATTTTGGAAATTTATCGCAGACTCAATTTTTAAAGAAAAGTGATGCTGAAATGTGAAATTTTCACCGAAGGTGCTTATCCGCTAGTAGAAAGACAGAGGTTTGATATTTCGCTCCAAAAATATAATCTGGATAATTTTTGAAAAACAGGGTGTTAAAAAAAAATATTTCAAAGTCCAGGGTGTTAAAAAAAGAAATATTTCAGAGTATAAATTTTTGCAAAATAGATGCAAAAAATTGATATAATGTATTAATTTTTTTATAATTTATACGGAAATTTTGACATGCATAATTTTTGCAAAAAATTATACATAATATTTTTAAGTACAAAAATATAGATAGGCACCGTTTTTGCATAAAATTTTTTAAAATCATAAAGCAGGAAAATTTGCAAATATTATACTTATTCAACTTCATTTTTACATTTTATGCATACTTATTTATGCATAATTATATTTTTAAAAAAAAATTTCCGGTGTCATAAACTCGACTGAATTTAAAAATGTTTTCTCCTAATAATTTTTTCTGAAATTCTTAGCAGCATTTTTTTTTTTTTTTCCTTTTTAATGACTTTTAAGTAACTTTGTACTGAAGCCAATAAAAAATAAATGTTCTGCCGACTCTAAGTCGTTATGTAAGTTCTTTATACATAATTTATGCTATTTTATGCATGTCCAATTTTTGAGAAATTTATACGTAATTTTCATATAATTTATGCATCTCTTTTTCGTTCAGGCAGAAGCTATTGGTGCCAATAAAAAAAAGATACTATAGATAAAATACGAAATACGAAAAATGTTACTGATGTCAGTAAAATTTATAGTACGGTATGTCGGTTAAACATTTATTTTTTATTGTTTTCAGCACAAGTTACTTACTTAGATGTCAGTAAAAAAGAAAAAAAAATGTGCTGCTGAGAATTTCAGAAAAAATTATTAGGAGAAAATATTTTTAAACGGACTGTCGGGAGTAAAAATTATATTGATTTAAACAATAGTATATTACTACTCTAGGGAGGAAAATTCATTTGACTCCCTAAAATAGCAAGATATTTTACATTACGAATCTACGGCGTCTTTTTGTTGTAAAAATCGCGTTTTAAAACAAAAAAAAATCGATTTGAAACATCGTTTCCGGTATGAATGACGTGCGGCAAATGGATTCCATTTTTTTTATCGAGATGGCAACGTTGCAAGAGTATTAACCCTGTTAGACTCGTGGTGTACGAACAATTTCTATTTTTATTGTTGTAGAATTATTTTTTTCTTTTTTTTGCCAAATTTTTATGAATTTAGGAATTTACTTTCCAAAAGTAGTCAAATGTGGATTTATTTAATTTTTTTTTTTTTTTTTTTTTTTTTTTTTTTGGTTATGTTTAAAAACAATCTGGTTTTGTGGTGTGAGGGAAATTTGCCGCAACAATACGGGAAATACCACCTTGAACGGGAAAACGTATTTTCCTCCCGTTTTTTTATAGCGGAAAGCACTTCTTTCCGTCGATGTGTAATGTAAAATATTTATTGAGGAAGTACAAAGTTCCCTACAGTTGGAAATTGATTGAATCTAGTAAAGGAATTACTATCAGTAAAATTCTTTTTCATGTCAGTAAATTTTTTCGATATCAGTAAGAAGAAATATCTGTGGCAAAAAATTTTTTTTTGAAAGATTTCTCTTTTGAAGACTCCCCTCCTCCTAACGTGCTTACATAATATTAGAATCTTGCCTGTAATCAGTTCTCATTATTGTGCCCTCATTAGTGTGCCCTTTTTAAATTCGATCATCTTTTTCAAGAAAATCAAAATTTTTGTCCCATTAACAAATAAGAATTTTAATTAATATTTTCGTAAATTTATATGAGCTAAATTGTAAATTAACAGTCCCGTTTTTTCTTTTCAATTTTTAGGTGGAAAAATGTATTTGGCAGAAGAATCAGGGAATGAAAATGCAATCAAGGACCGACTTACAAGATGGAAGGAACCCACAACTCTAACACGTGCAGGTTTGTACATCCGACGCAAAAAATTTGATTTATTTCATTTTATTTCTAATTTTCCTTTTTAATTCTTCTTTCAGAATTGCTGAGGTCTCCTAAATGCAGTTTGTTCGCAACGACGAACTTCAACTCACCCTCGCTGAGCCAGCTCAGCGGTATGGTAGCCGAGCGGAAGAAATTATTTGAACATTGAAAAAAAAAGTGCCTTTTTTTGCAGCTGACCAAAATTGCTTTACTCGAATTTTTTTTTTTTTTTTTTGAATATATGTTTAAACAGCAAAATCGACCATTGCAGTGATTAAATCGTATTCGAACCAGCTTTAATTAAAAATTCGTGTTCATTATTATTATTATTATTTTTTTTTTGTATGTGTGTCTGTAATTATCAGTTTATTTGCTCAAAGTATTTTTCCCAGTTTTTTTTTTTTAGTTTAAAATTAGAGCTATGAAAGCTTTAAAAGGATTTTATAAAAATATGCTTGTTAGTTTTGCTATTGTTGATATTTTTTTAACGGGAAAAAAAGCAGCTGTTTTTAATACTCGTGAAGCGTATTTTTTTATGGAGTTACCTTTTTTTTAATCAATTAAAAATAATTTTTTTTAACAATAGCATTTATCGATCAAAAAGTAAAAAAAAAAACATTCCGCTTTTTTGAACTGCCAACGGAGATTAAAGCTCAATTTCCTCTCTTTTAAAATTTATTTATTAGATCTGATAAAGAATCTCTCTCTCTTTTTTTTTACAAGTGCCTAAATCACGATTTTGATGTAAATACTCGGAAAGTTTTTTTAAAATCAAATTTTTCAAGACGTTCCAGAAAAAATCTGGCAGAAAGTTTTTTTTGTAAAAATTTGTAATTTTTTTAGAAAAGTAGAAGTACAAATGCCACCGGTTATGTATAGCCAGTCAAGATTTATAAGAAAAGATTTTTACGTATTGTGAGATTATAAAAGAATATCAAAATATTTAAAAAAATGGAAAAAAAAGTATAGTGATTAACAGTTATTAATAATTTATGTTTATATTTAAATGTGGAATGTTTATGATTCTAATTTTTTTTTTTTCGATATTTTATAATCATTATATTTTGTATGTGTGTATCCAAAAATGTGTACCATAATTTTGTTCGAGTGCATGATAGTTTATAAGTAGGGGTGCTAACACCAATTTTATACGACTTTTCCTTTTGAAAGTCTGTTATTAAATTTAAAAAAAAATTATATCAATGTTTATTTTCTTTTAACCTTGCCGAAGATTTCCACTTTTTTGGTATTTTAAACACAGTTTGACAGGAAATTTGAAACTAAATGAACTGGGGAAATAAATCCACTTATTGAAATCCAAATCAGATATTTAGCATGAAAAAGAAAAGGATCATTTTCCACCAGGTTGCAGCATAATTAGCAAGTGCTTCAGATCAGGTTTGACCTAATAGCAAATCTTTATAAATGTTTATGCCGAGTATAGTGTACAATGTGGATAATTTTTAGGAAAATAGGACACAAATTAAAAAGAAATAACAGCTTACGTTTATTGACCTAAAGACCATATGGCAAGGAAAAGACAATCTATCAGAATAATAAAACGCTATTTTCTGGTTATATTATCTAGTCGTTTATTGAACAGAATCGTTATCAAATACCTTAGTAAGGTTTAAAAATTGGTTTTCGAGGGAAATTTTAACTTTTAACTTTTAATAATTTCGTAGTATTTTTTGCATGTGCACTTTGTAGGACCAGCAGTAATTCTGACTCTTCAGACTTTCAAATTAGCAAGAAGGCAAATTGAATATGCTGTTTAATACCAAGAATGTTCATAACATAATGTAAATTAAAAATTAAAAGCCTAAAGCCAAGATAGTAGTCAATTTTCTTAATGGACCATAGTGCAGCAGAAGGCAAATCTTTAATTTCGGATCACTGACGTCACTCGTCACATCACGTGAAACCCATACTGCGCGTGATCGGTGAGCATAGACTGTGTTTTTTATTTTTTTAATATGGCAAGATGGCGTCCAAGGCAAGTGAAGGGTGTAACGTGTAACTTATAAGATATTTTAGTTAATAGTTAGAAAACATCCTGCTTTGTAAATAGTAAAAACATTTATAATCGACGACTATCAATTGGAAAAGCTTTTCAAGATGTCATTTAACGGAAATTTAAGGATGTAAGTGTATTCATTGGCTAACTTTCGTAGTCATTATGTAGGTCTAGACTTTTCTTATCGTTATCGATCATAGATTAAATATATGGTCATTACGTTCATTTCGTATAACGGATTCTCGGAGATAAGTAATAAATGTTAAAAATTATAAATTCGCTCGTGAGGCGATTTGTCAAATCATAAATGTACAATGAAAAGTTCCGTATAATGCCGGGACACATATGTATTCACTTTGGAATTTCAGACTAAGGATGGAATTGTTGGAAACCATGCATAGTCAGAATTTTTAATCTTCATTTAGCATTTAAAACGATAAATAATCCCTTTTATTTTGAATTTGCTTCTGAATTTATGTAAATTTTTTTTTTAAAGCAGCATCTGTAACATGAATTATAGTTTATGTACAATTGTTAACTACTTGGAGAAATAATTACTCTTTAATTCTGAACCAATTTTTCTTTGTTTTTGTTAAGGAACCTGACAGGATGAAACACTTGAAGATGGAGTTAACATTTACTTCAGATATAAGCAGTAAACATTCTGCATCTGCAAAATCACAGCAAGCAACATAACCAAGATTATCGGAATGGTAGTGTCTGTTTTATAAATTAATGGTAAGATATTTTGTTTTTTCAAATAAAAATAAAATTATATTCAAAATCCAAGGAAATAATTAACATAGTATAACTTAAGTTTTATAAATTTGCAATGTACCTACATGCAACTGCACCATCTAAATTGCAACATTTATTATTTAGCTTTTGTCATTTCCGTTGATATTACACAGAAGAAGAATGCATTAACAAAAGACTAAAATTCATTATTTTATTGTATGAAAAGATTTTGATTCAGCTGAAAAACATTCTGATAGAATTTGTTACCGATTAATTGATTCTTGAAATGAAAGCTGTTTGGTTCATGTGCCAGTTTGATTTTATTGTGATCTCAAGTGGCACTAAAGTACCGTAATTTAAGGATCAGTTTAAAAGGCATCAGAATGACTTAGTTTCCGTATCAAAAACGGCGGGTGAAATCCAAATTCAATTTCTTACTGTTTTGAGAATAAAACTGTAAAAAGTGTCCCTTTCTACTGTGTGGTAAATCAATAATAACAAGAACATTATTTTTTGAATTGATATTCCTTATGATTGCTAAAAATGACATCAAATTAATTTGCTTTGATCTTATTTTTAATCAAAAAGTTTTGTTTCCTCTGAAGATGGCAAATATTACATTGAAATGGTTCTAAGATTGATTAATATAGCTGTATTATATGACTTTAAAGAAATTTTTTAAATTTACAATCATAATTAGTATGATTGAAATGGTTCTAAGATTGATTAACATAGCTGTATTATATATGACTTTAAAGGAATTTTTTAAATTTACAGTCATAATTAGTTCATAGAATCCTCATCATTAAAGTATATGTTAAGTCTATTTTTTCTTATTTTCAGTAAAAATAAACATTTTACCTGTTGGTAAAAGGTGAAGGAAGGTGTAATTGGGTGTGATGAGATGAGCAGAATATTCGTCCATAGAAGACCCATCTATTTTGTTTGAAACATATACGGATTTAATTGAACCAGGTAAGAAATTGAACTCTTCTTATTATACAGATTTTCTTTAAAAATTAAAAAAAAGGTTTTGATAAAATGACATCATGTTCTGCAATTAAATGTGTACCAAAAATGCAGCAGCACATCAAGCTACTGAGGACGAGCATAACTTTTGTGCTGCTTTATTCCACTGTGCAAAGGTAGTGGAAAAGCCCATCTGTTTTCTGTCAGCATTTGTGAGCAAGTTAGCGGTCTCTGTCCCTTTAAATGCTGTTTGGCTTCGGTTGCATATAAAAGCTCATGCCTGAATTTTTTTCTTTTTCTTTTTCTTTTTTTTTTAATGGCTAATTTTAATTTTTTAAATTTTTATTTTTATTGTTCGTTGTGGCGATCCTATATATATAAATACGACTATTGTCCATAATGAAAACATGGTGTGCTCGCTCGCAGGTGGTGTCACTCGACAAGCCTATAAACTTAATCAGTTCAGTAACTAAAATTATTAACAATTGTCAAGAAAAAAAAAATTTCATTCAAAAAATTAAAATTCATGCTTTTAAATGTTATTACTTAATTACTGTCGGGATCATTTATAAATAATTTCAAAAACTAACTAATTCTTTATCCAAAATTCTTTAATTATATCGCTGCCTTTTTCTCCTATCATTATTGTTGGACCGTTGGTGTTGCCAGTAACGATATTCGGCATTATGGAAGCATCTATCACTCTTAATCCTTTGATTCCGTAAACTCTTAATTGAGGATCGACTACTGCCTCAGAATCGGAAACGGGTCCCATTTTTACCGTTCCCACATGATGATAATCGGTGAACGTATATTGTCTTATCATGCATTCCCACATGGCATCTGTAAAGTGTTGCAGATGTTCGCACCCTGGCCATTTTTTAGCATAAAACTGGCTGCCATACCTTGGAAAAAAATAAAACCTTAGTCAACGAAACGTTTTTTCGATTTCGAATTGAGGGGTCCTTTGCAACTCCTCCAGATTGCATCTCCTCCAAAAAGTCTTTGGAGGAGTTGCAAAGGTACGAGTTTGCAACTGCCCCAATTGCAACTCCTCCAAAATTTTTTGGAGCAGTTGCAATGACAAACGGCAATTTTCCTTGCAACTGCTCCGAAAAATTTTGGAGGAGTTGCAATTGGAGCAGTTGCAAACTCGTACCCTTGCAACTCCTCCAAAGACTTTTTGGAGGAGATGCAATTTGGAGGAGTTGCTATAGACCCCGAATTGAGTACAATTACCTTCTGAAAGTTCGAGCTTGACCTGCTTCAAATGCCAATTTTACTCCTTCAATTAATAATGTCAGGTCCATAGGATCATCAAAATAATTTGGGTAGATTAATGGATGGTCGTAGGGATTTTTACTTTTCAGTTTAATAAATCCTCTGCTTCTAGGCCTTTGTAATGTGGTCAAAAGACTGTAAACATCTTTACCCTCTATAGGAGCGAACACTTGGTTATAAAATGATTTTTTTAAACCATGAGCTCTCCATATTTGAACCCCAAAATCGGTATTTGTGGAACCGCTTATGAATTGAATGTATATATCCGGATAATCGTCCGTCTGGTCAGCGTATTTCGTTTTGACGAAGGCAAGTGCTAACATGAAAGATTATAAATTTTTAAATGTCAGATTGTATAAATAGTCTGGTTATACCTTCACTTCCTCCAGGATCAGTTAAAGGTCCATCTCCAGATAGGACGTAGTCGCTGACCGTTCTTAGATTCACAAGGTTAATCGGATTTAATGAGACTGGCTGATCTACCAGAAATGTTAAACCGAATAATCCCACATGGTCCTGCAGGTTATGGCCCACACGTAGATTTTGAAGGACTGGAATTTCTAACTCCTGTAAATGTTCCTTGGGCCCGATTCCCGATAGCATGAGGAGTTGTGGTGAGGCTATGGTTCCTGCCGATAATATAACTTCTTTTCTGGCTCTAGCCGTTTTTACAACTCCAAGTCGAGAGTACTGAACACCATATGCTACTTTCGTCTCTGGATCAATGAGTACCTTTAAAAAATTGGAGAGATATCGATTTCGAGCTTTTAGGATGGAAAGACTTTAGGAGTCATCCATAAATTACGTAAGCAAGTTTGGGGGTCGTCCATAAAACACGTGAGCTTTATTTTGGTCATTTTCGACCCCCTCCCCCCTGTTAGCAAAGGTTAGCATTTCAGGACCCCCCCCCTAAAATTACGTTAGATTTCCGTTACCCCCCCCCCCCCCCTTAATTTTTTTAAAAAATTAATATTAAACATTTTAAAAATCTGAAATTTTTCGAAACTTAAATTTAGCAAAAAACAGTTTTTTTTTTAACTTAGAGCAAATGCGCCGGTATAATTGAAATTTTTTTTTTAAAGTGAGTTAGGTTACATAGTGTAAGAAAATGAAATTATTATCATTTTGGCACGTTTATTACATGAGATAAATGCTCACGTTAAATTTGTAAAACCCCTCCCCCCACTAACGTGCTCACGTGTTTTATGGACGACCCCTTGGGGAGAAGAGAGGGTGCCAGAAAAAGTTAAATGTCCATAGTAGGAAGCCTATTTTTGCTTCTTACCAAAGAGTAAGCAAGGGGTCAGAATCCCTTGCCACCTGCTTGCATAATTTATAAACGACTCCGTACCTTTAAAACACGAGACTCTAGAGATATGTGAAGATTTGAACGATGGCTTGCAGGTGCCAGATAAGCTTTGGCAGTGCTGCATCTGGACCCTCGTCTCATAGTGGCTTGCATTATGCTAAATGAGGTTTGATTTTTAGCGTTGTAGTCTTGATTTGCGTAGCCCAACTCGATTCCTGCTTCAACGAATGCATTACCCAGTGGGGTCACATACGGGAGTTCCTGAATTGTCTGATACCTAGGATGAGCAACATGCCTTACAAATCTATACATTACGGTAGCAATCGATCAAGTCCAGATGATTTTTTTCCAATAGAAAAAAAATAAACAGCTCCCTAATACAGCAAGCTTAGCATTACATCTGTCTTCCCACGGTAAATTTTAATCGACTTGGTCGAGCTCCACTCTGATGGAAAGAATTCGTGAAGAGCCAAAAATTCACAAAATAAATCTATTCAGATACGATTTAAATAATCATTTCTCCTTACCCTCCTGAGCCGTGATAACCATTTCTTAGTAACTCTGGAGTTTGCGTGTCTTCCAGTTTTATAAAATAAGGTAGAACATCCTTATAACCCCATCCTGTATTTCCTAGGGACTCCCAGTGATCATAGTCTCTTCGATTACCTCTAACATAAATCATGGAGTTGAGAACACTTGTCCCTCCTAAAACTTTTCCTCTGGGCCAGTTGCATATATGGTCTTTCATAGCTAGAATTTTTTTTTTTTTTTTTTTTTTAATATTTTGTTGGCCAAATATTGAAGATTTCATTTTACCTAAACAAAATGTATTCGTAGGCTCAGTTTTGTATTGCCAGTCCAATATCGTGAGTTCAGAAGTGTACGTTAGAATTGGAATGTCCGTAATTACGTTTTCAAGTAATCCAGCTTCCAGCAATAAAATTTTCCAGTCATTTATTTCGCTTAAACGATTGGCAAGGACCGAACCTGCAGTGCATAAAAATCGCAACAGTTAGGTTTAGTCATTTTTCATTCCGTTGACCATTTGTTTTAAATTACCTGCAGATCCCCCTCCTACTATTATGAAATCGTACTCATCCGATATTTTGTCTTGGACAATATCTACAATTGGTCTCGATGTTAAGTCAGAAAGGTAATGGCCTAGTAGTGCTACTAAAGTCCCCAAAAGTGAAGTTCCTGCTATTGATAAATTGTCCACTAATGCTGGAACCAAAGGTAGATTTGCCAGCGACAACATATTCCGCTTCGAGGTAAATCTGAAATTAGCAGGTTTATGTTAAATCAAAGCCGGAACGATATAAGAATCCACTTAATTTTAAATGCATGTTCAGCTACTGTTTGTAAAAGAAAATAATTATTGTTTTTCAAAACCTCGGAAGTTCTGTAGAAAAGCGAAGTAAATAAATACCGAACTGTGAGAAATACAATTTTTACTTTTTTATTCAATACACTATCCTCGGCCAAGATTACACTAATTTATGAAAAATATTTTACAAATTGTAAGCTTATTTTTTAATTTTTATTCACCGATTCCATCTTACTTTATAATTTATAAAAATTTGTTTTAATAAAAAACTTATGACAAAATGTCTTAGTTCGGAAACCTTGTAGACTTTTTAATTAACATGAGTTATCTGATGAATACTCCACAATTAAAATATTACTCCTGTTGCGAGTGAAGCCTTGCAGTTAAGCGGAGCACTATGTCCGTTTACTTTGAGTTGAATAATGATAAAATTTCCCGACCTTTTTTATATGACCTCGATATTATGCATTCGGGCTTGTCGATATTTTCCTTCATATTATATATACCGTAAGTAAATGTTATATAATTTTATCGGCAGATATTGCTATAGTGAGATGTAAAAAAAAAAAAAATCTAGAATCAAGGTCTTTGTAGTGCTTAATTTCTAACAATGTTTCCTTCCTTTTTCCTCAGATATCAACAGATTTTGCACCGGAATCACCACCTACATCGATCGACGCTTGACAGAGTTATTCCTCGGAAACGCCCAACTTCGACAGCCGAACATCAAATCATAAGCTCTACATCTTCCCCAAAGCGAAGATAGGATATAGCGGATAGTATAACTCGACCCCGGACCCGGAGGCATACGCAGACTATGCTGAGTAGCTATCATCGCCACTCTTCGAGTCAAGTTAAACCGACCAAAGATCCCAGGTAAAACTGTATCCCTGCTGTGAGGTTTCCTGGTCAAAGTTTCCTAGGTTTTTCCTGAAAACGTTTCCACGCCAGCTCCTATCATCTGTCTCACAAGTATAGAAACCGGGTAGGAAATATTTTAAGAATCTGTTGAAAAAAGGATTGTGAAGTTCCTGGTCAGTTCCTATGATTTTCCTAAATAGTTCTTTCCGTTTAAAAGGGAATCTGATGGGAATCGTTACCAGAACATTCCCGGCTGTATTTAAATTAGTTCCTGGTCGTAGAATGATAAAGTGATGAGAATTTTATTACCGTAAAACGAGGTGAATTTGACCACAAACCCCAAATCAGCTTTTGCTTTTCTGGGCTGATTTCTGGGACATTTATTGTATTTTAAAATTCATAATAATCATTTTGAAGGTTAAGACAGAGCTAAGCTTGAGAAAAAATTTGGGCATTATCGTTAGTGCAGCTGGGCTAAAATTTGAATTTTGTTTTGTTATAAAAAAGCAGGTTTTTGAGAGTTGTCAAACTTTTATGAAGCCTTTTTGATTTCGTGACAATTTTTTAACCTGGATATTTTGTTTCTAATAAATTTTTAATTATTAAGATAAATTTTTAAGGGAGGGGACAAAAGTATAAAATTTTGTTTCTAAATTTATTTCAGTTAAAGATCGGGTCGATCGTTTATTTCCGAATGGTTTTTTTCCGAATTCCGAAAATATTATTTCCGAAAAAGGTAGAAATAGAGTTTTCACTATTGTTACTATCATATTCATTTATTTAAATTAATTGCAGCCGATTATAAAAGAGATTATTACATTATAATAATGTCACAGATAATTTATGTAGTGATGCGTCCATAAAATACAATCTTTTCGATTAGGGAACGAAAAAATATCCGAAATATCGATATTTAGGGGCCATGTACATATTACTTAAGCATTTTTTTGTCCATTTTCAACCCCCTCCCTCCCCGTTGTAAGCATGAGTAAGATTTTGGCAACCCCCCCCCCCTCCATATTACGTAAGTTTTTTTTTTTTTTTTTTAATTGACCCAACGGCACTCCGGACTTTCGCATTTTCCCCCTAATTCATGGAACTGAAATAACCAATATAAACACCTATATTGAGAAATTAAAGAGAAGGTTCCTTTATTTAGACGGTAACAAAAATAAGTGTAATATTAGCTCGCAGCAACATTTACATATTTTAGAAAACATGAATTAATTAATTAATTATTTATTTTATTTTCAAATTCCTGGTCAGAGTAGAAAAAGCTTACGTAAGAAATTTGAGACCCCCCCCCCCCCCTCTCCCAATTGTAACCATAAAAAGTTCTCCTAAGCTTTCCGATGGAAAAATGTTTTTTTCGAAACAGATTATCTTTGGTAACTCTTTTGATCTTTGCCTCCAATTTAAGTTCCGTTTTCGTTAACTTGTTTATCTCCTAGATTTTGCTGCCTCCTTCATCCATTTAAAATCTTTCCATATTCTAAAATTCAATTTTAGTTGCCGCAATCGTTATTTTTCGGTTAGGCAGCCAATTAATCACCAGTTAATTTTGCCTATAATAATGGGCCTGTGAAGTTAGGAGTGAAATGAAAATCTTATATTTTGAAAAAGTATGATTTTGAGCTTTTTTGAACTTTCAGGAAAACCGAACGTCCGAATTTGAGTTTTAAAGACAGATAAAGCGTAAGCATTGCCAACGTCCCTGATAAAAAATTCCAAAAGCTTCGAAAACTTGGCTCTAATTTAATGAATTACCGTAAGAAATACATAAGCGTTTGAATGTTTTCCATGCATCATATCGAAAACCAGAAATGGTTTTCAGCTGAGGTAACGAAAACCTCAAACTTTGCAATTGAAGTTATTAAGTTCAGCCAATTTGAGTTTTTGAAAAAACCTTGTTTCCCTACCACATAAAGTTTGATCATGCTCAAGAATTCAAAAGCCCCAATTCCCTCTTCTAGCGCTTTTCTTCCCCATGCAAAATTAGGAAACTGCGAGCTCTCTAGCAGATTGACATCCTGTTCTGTTGTGGCTAGTTTTGGTCCGCCCGAGAAATAAATCCTCATACTCTCCGATTTTGGAGAGCGTTCCCCTATCCGCCACCTGGGAGGCGCCCGATGGGGACTAGCCAAAAACCCCACGGGTTGGGGGGAAAACTCGGAGTCCGCGCCCGACCGAGTTGTCCCCCAGCCCTCATAAGGATCACATCCCAACGGCACGAGTCACCAACGCCGTACGGATCGACATAAAATGACGTCCTTTTCACATCGATCCGTACGACATTGGATCCGCATGACGTAAGGGACTTTACTCCTCTAGCTGACACTTAAAACTAAAAACTAATAAACTAATACAACATTACGTATAATTTACAATACTATCCTAATAATACTATTCTAATTTACAATAATAGTTACTACAATTAACCTAAACTTAAATTTAGAGTCGTTGGATCTTCTTGACGTAAAGAAGACTTCACTCTTCTAGCTGAAAACCTGAAACGAATACAACATTATATACAATTCACAATACAGTTTACAACCTAAACAAGTACATATTACATACAATTTACATAAGAGTTTACAATACTATCCTAATTAGACTAATAATACTATCCTAATTTACATATTAGTTACTAAACTTAAATTAAGATTGTCCAAATGTACAATGTACGGCATTGACATTCACACAATTTACAATACCAAATATCAGAGACGAGATTGTCATACTCTTCGACAATCTTTGCGCGAAAAATGATCTCGATTCTTTTTTTTTTTTTTTTTTTTTTTTTTTTTGTTTTGCATATCGTTTAACCGCTTTAAAAATTGTAAATCGACAGCTTTTTAAAACTGTATTAGGCTGCCTTTTAAAATCCCGTTTTATTTTATTATTTTTATTAATAAAAAAATGTAAGGGAGAAATAAAAATGAAAATGAAAGTAATAATAAATAATAAATGGAAATAAAGAAAATAATTAAGATTAAATAAAAAAAAAGATGAAAAAGCTGAAAACCGATGCCCATGTCCATACCCATGCCCATGCCAAACTCAAACCTCGTTGATGAAGCTTTTGGACTGCGTTGTGGCTGCGACGATTCCTCTGGCTGCGACGATCCTCTGGCTGCTCCTGTAAAGACAAAAAGAAAAAAAAAAAAACAATTAAAAATGGGGGGGCTTGGAGACCCTCACAATGGAGTTTATCTCCCGCGGTATGATATTGAAATGAAAGAATTAATTATTTTAAACTGCAATGTTATTATTATTACTATTTTTTTGAGATTATTAAAAAAAATTTCGGATTTCCAGAAGAGGCCCCGTAGGGCCCTCCGAATAGATCTCCGTTAATGCCCGTCGCATCGGAACTATGCCATCAGATCGAGCCGGAGAGCCTTTCGGTTACACATCCAGTCATCCTTTTGAAAACCCTGGAGACTCTCACTATGGAGCTTATCTCCCGCGTAATCCATGATCGAATCGAATAGAATACACAGCCTAATAAACTCTGCAGCCCCAAGAGAGGAGCTGACTCCTAACGTAACGATTTGCGGGGGAACTTAACACTAAACCTTACCACTAATACCACAAGGCCAGTCGCTGGGTCGATACCTAGCCTTCTCTGCGATGGGAGGCTAAACCTCCTGGTTTACCTCCAGCCGGACCGAATATTAATTAAAAAAAAAAAATTAAATAAAAACCGAATATATATTTTATTCAAATAAATTATAGCCCGAGCTAAAAAATTATTTATTAAAAAAAAAAAGTAAAAAAAGTACACTCCCGACACGGACGAAAAAATCGATCCGACTCCGTCGGAGGCTGAAGCCGGAATGCCCGTGCTGCGCTGAACTCGGAAAACACTTGGAAAACTGACTGGTCTGCGCATGCGTCATTATGACGTTAGCGCGTTTCCAAAATGGCGACTAAAACATTTAAGTGTTTTTTGTGTGATTTAACATTTAATTGTATTTTTCTGTTCTTTTTGAAATTTAGAAGTGAAAAAAATTTAAATTCAATTTTTGGTGAAAAATTGACTTTTAATTTCGAAAATCGTAATTTTTTTTTTGCAGCATAAGCTTAATATAGAGGAATCGTTTAATTCGTTTCCTCTTATAGAACAAAATTCATGATAATACTTTTTATTATTTTTATTTATAAAATAATTACTAATTTATTGAACTTAATTTATTTTTTTCTTTTTGCAGGAACTGGTTGATTTTTTCATTGGAAAAAAAAGCTCTTTCGCTCTGGAAATCGAAACAGGAATGGAAATCAAACAATCATTTGGTGATCAAATATGGAGTATACTTTGAAGAAATTCGCTTTTGGCTTTCTGCAAAGGTGGTGTTTCAGTGTTTATGAAATGCAGCACAAGATGTGGTACTTATAATTATAAGTAACACACTAATTTGTTTTAGTCTGATTATTAATTAGTGTGATGAAGCAATTTTCTTATATTATATCCAGAGGAAAATTACTTGATATACTTTGTCCCTTCAACAAGGCACATTGTTGAATAACCTAAATTATTATGTCCACGAAATTGGAACATAGCAATTAATATTTGGTTCCTGACCTACCAAAATTTTCTCAAAAATCTGAATCCTCACTTTATTGACTGATAGGAACAAGAAAGAATAATGCGTTTACCAAGTCCTATTATTCGTTTTTTGAAAATAATTATTAAAACAGAAAATGTAAAAACCTAAAGATTTGGAAAAATACGTAAAACTGTTATGCTGATCAAATATTAATTTTAGTTGGATGCTTTGCCAGTTTAAACATGCTAAGGTTAGAGTTTTTAGTTGCCTTGTAATATATGGGGTCATGTACATATTACGTAAGCATTTTTTTTCCATTTTCAACCCCCTCCCTCCCCGTTGTAAGCATGAGTAAGATTTTGGCAACCCCCCCCCCCCCTCCATATTTAAAACAAGCTCGTGATTCATATTGGTGCCTGGCTTGTGGATATTCGAAGTGAAATTGCTTACTGATTGTTGTGCTCACTGTAATTCTTCTCAAAGCAGCAAGAATTAGACAGGTATTGTAATTTTCATTACATCTTACTTTTGAGGATAGCAATAGAAATAGAATGAAATATTATTGTCTTGCCTTTAGCTTTGTTCTTTGTACTTGGATTGTTTTTGAAAAGAGCCAAGATTCCTAAAATTACATATTCATGTTGAATTTACATGTATTTACTTACTTGACTGTGCTAAAAATCTGATATTTTTTAATTTTATCATTTTACTTGGCCTATTTGATGGATGTGATCACCTTTATGTCAATTTATGTTTTATAAAATGTGTTTCTTATTTTTGCAGGTTTGTTGATTTGTTGAAGGCTGGATACATGTTTGGGTAACAAGGTCAAGAAAGATAGATGCAATCTTCCGATAAGCAAGTTAAAAGCAAGCTACTGATGGAGAGAGAAGAAGAGTCAAACCTGAGGCCTGCCTGGCTTGATGAAAGATGTTGCGCCTTTGAAGAAAAATTATAAAATTCTTTTTCATAAGGTAAATTTCTTTAACCTTTAATGTAAGAATCAACCTTTTTTTTTCTCATTAAAAGACAAATTCTGTGGGGTAATACCAGTAATTTATATACAAAAAACCCTGATGCTTGATTGGCGAACTTTAAGAATAAGATGTTGAAAATTTTTTATTAAAAGCAGAAAGGAATGTTCCTGCTTTAATGAACAGTCCAATTCCAGTTCATTAAACAGTCAGGGGCTTTTAGATTGGATTAGAAAACCTTTTTTTTACTTTTTAGATGCATTTTGCTTTCATCTCATTCAGCTTTTTTTAAAGTTTCAATAGAAATTTTAATTTTTTTAATTTTTATTCGTTTCAGGATATTAACATGTGTAAATGTTTTACATATGATGGAAACTTCAAAGCCTACATCCTTTTCAGTTGTTTTTGGTGTTCCTTACAGTCATCGTAATGGATCTGGGCCTTATGCGTTGTTGAATGATGAGTAAAGGAACTTGAAGATGTATTGAGTGGATAAACACTGGGTATCTTAAGAGTTTGTTGTCCCTTGGTTTTAATGGTAAGTAAAAATTTACAAGTTTTTCAGCATTTGCTTTGCTTTTGTTCATTGTTGATAAATCCAAAACTCATTATACCAACAAGAATTTGGGGATTCCACCCTTAAAAATTCTGAGATTTTTGGAATTGTTGCAAAATAGGTTTCTAGAGACAATGTATTGTAGCATTTGTCAGTGAAACTTGAATAAACTTGTTGAACTTTTCAAGGGTTCTATAATGGAGTGACTTTAACTTGCATCTAACTGAGAGAATTTCTTATGTATTATTAAAATTGTAAAATTCTACAATAAATTTTAAGATTTTAATAATTTTTTTCCTCCCCACAGGTATGAATAAGCTCTTTTGTGTGGTCAATAACATCATTTGGAAATGCACATTGGTAAGATTCTACTGATATTATGATTATCAGTTTTGTTCAAAGAGCTGACCCGTGAAACAAAAAGGTAAATACTATGGTAAGAGGCTAAAGTTTGAACCTGGCCACTGTCGGGCATACTATAAAGGTATTTTGATTTTAGCCATTATTATACCATACGAAATAGTTTTCCATCACTGGAGAAACAAGTGAGAGCAAGATAAACGAATTTCTTTAATTTTTGACTAAATTTCATATTTTCAAGTTTTTAATTTAAAAATTTAGTAGAAATTGTGATTTACTAAAAGGGAACATTATTTATTAGGATAACTGAATATGTTTTGTAATGTTAATTAATAAATTTTCTCTTTGCTTTTGTTAAGGATTTAAAGATACAATTTAAAATGTACAAGGGAATTCAAGCGGAGATTTAACTACAACTTTATGCAAGAGCCACAGCTACATAATTAATCGTCAAAGTGCTACCACATCTAGTACAGACAAGATCTTCAGGATGACTGTGTTATTGTAAGTTGCTTTGCTTTATGAATGATTAAGTTTTAATTAAACTTCGGAAATTTTTGAAAGTATTTTAATGTTCCAAGGTAAAGCTAAAAATGTCTTAATTCATGGTTTAAAAATACAGTTGCTGGGATTTTAGTTTAGATTTTATAAGTTTTGTTTAGCTGTTTAAAATCTATTCGTTTGTAGGAAAGTGAAATCTCCAGTTCTTGAATAAACACAAAAATATGCTTTTGTCAAATCTGAGGTCCATTTTTGTTCGTGATAAACTTGTTAAATTTTTTCAAATATATTTTTTTAAAATTGTTATGTCTTACCGTTGGTATCATTTTAAAAGCTAATGTTTGTCCTGAAATAATTTAGTTGTACCAAATTAAGGTGTTCTTGACATTTTTTTCTTTGAAAGAAATTTAGTAGTTTATTAAAATCCAATGAGAATTTTAAAAAATTTTTAATTTTTCAGATCAGTTGTGAGCATCAAGTCTTAGCAGTCTACAGTCTGGCCTCAGTTAAGAAGTATCGAAGATTGGCCAAGGCTTGCATCGATACCACCCTTACCATCGAATTATATGGTTGTTGTTGCTTTTACATTCGTCCCCGAAAATCTCAAACAGGTGTGATGACTTTCAATTTTCCATAATTTTTTTTTCAAAAATGTAATTCTCTTTTGGGATCGGATTTTTCACAAATTATATTACCTTAAAATATTCTAATTTCAAAGTTCAAAAAAAGGGTTATTTGATGCTGAGAAAGTTGTGGCTTTGATTGAAGTAAGCAGTCGTACAGTATGATAAACATACATATGATATCTTTGGAATGAGATTATGAAAGCGAAGCACCGAAAAAAAAAAAAAAACATTTAAGTTGATAAAAGCGGAATATGAAAAAATCGCGTATTTACAAATAGTTTGTCGTAAATGTAGCGAAAATAAATTAATGAAGATGGCCTACGTGTAATTAAATCGATACGCTGACATGGCGCTGAGATCTGATATCAATGTACGGCTGGACAAAAAATCTATCAAAAATCACCGAATTTGGTTTTCGAAATCAAAGCGATAAATTTTGGGAATTGTATGAGAACTATCGGAAATACTCTATCCAGTCTGTATCTTTAATGTATCAAAAAAAATTTAAGGGAAATGTGGCCCTTGCCAGGTTTCTATAAAAAAAATTCTTTATGCAGATATTTTGGCAAACAAAAAAATTGCATTTTAAGAAACAAAATTTTTACTGTATGAAATAAGTAAAAGTAATTATAAAATTAGATAGAATACTCCGAAAAATGTATACTACCAAAACATAGAAAATTTTTTTTTAAAAAGAATTTTAAGATTTGGAACAAAACATTCCAGTCGAGATTTAGAAACTATTTAGCTATTATGGATCTGCCTCCATTGTAAATTGGTTCCATTTTGGACCTCATTCTGCCCTTTCTCCATTTCTCCCAACTATTTATCGTATTTAATTTTCTCCTTTTTTAAACCCCAAATTTACCAACTGCACTATGGTAAAGGTTTCATGTCGTTAACCGGGAAAATTATGTTTTCTACTAACCTAACTTTGTTTTAAAAATGTCGAAATTTTACCGGTAAAATAGGTGATTTTTTTTTTCAAAAACAATAAAAGTAAGGGCTTTACCGCTGAAAACCAATTTTTTTTTCGTTTTTTCGGGTAAAAATCTTGGGTTCAAAACTTTCAGTAGAAATTTGACTTTTCAATTCAATTTGTTTTGATTTTAACCTTTTGTACATTAATGATTGAGATTTTTCTGGCGTAAAATTTTTTTTGTACAAGAAGTTTTAATGGAAAATGAATTAATCTCGTATTTTTTTTCTTCTTAAATAATAATAGGTCACTCCATTGGAAGACAGCATGAAGACTCTTAGCATTTCATCTGATGCCCCGGTGTATTAAACATTGGAATGTCCGCCGTCGTTTCTCTTTACACGGCCTTAGGATTTTGTGGATATTTGAAATATGGATCGGGGACCGTCGCTGCTATCGCTTTAAATTCACCCACCCACGATATCTGTAAGTGCATAAGTATATTTTGATTACGTTGAAAGATTGAAGAGGAAATGTATTGTTTATTTAACGATTTGCCCTGCTGAGGGACAATTGTTTTGCCTCTATTTTAAAAATATTTTGTATAAACTTCAAAACGAGACTGAATTCGGCAGAAAACTAAGAACTTAATGTTTAAAAAAGCATTGCATTTTTTTTAAAAAAACATTCCTGATCAAAGATTTATATATGTACAGCTTGGAGAAGGTGTCAGGTGTTAGGAGTTAGACATAAAATAGTATTACTGTAACCTCGATATAATCAATTTTCCTTCTTTAGCCTTTAGGATGCAATGTTTCTTCATAAGTGGGGTATTCAGAACGATGGGCTCTCTAACATCAATGGTCCTGTGGGCCCGTTAGTTACGCCACTGGTCAAGTGGCAAATTCTAAGCCCCACTGAACTATTCCAATTGGATATACAGGCCTGCCTCTCCTGCATTCTTTCTTCATTTTGTTAGTATACCAATTTTATTTTTATTTTCAGGGAACACGAATATAAACCCATCAACCCACCCCCACAATTGATACTGAAGAAAACGCTGGGTAGGATCAAAAGCGAGTAAATCCAGTGTCTAGCTTTCCAAAAACCGGCAAACATTTACGAATACCTCTCGACGACGAATTAGTCATAAAAGATGTCGAAGAAGGGGAGGAGGAGGATAAGACGTCGCCATGTCCGAAGAAGTCGAATCCCCCGAAAACGTTGAAGTCGGAAGACTGGCTGCGGCTCAAGATTTTTAAGATAATTTAGAGAATCGATTTTTAACCCGCGACACCAAGCACACGTTGACACGTCGCTTCTACGTTATAAAATGCGGATATGGACAGCGACGATTTGAAAGAATCTGAATCCCGCCGAAGCAAAACATCGGAGACCCGTCCCGATTAGGCTACACCGAAGATTTAGAAGTGACTAAACTTCCACCCGAACGAAGAATCATCAGCACCAAATCTAGTATCAGTCACCTCTTGGACAGGGAAATGCAATCGTTTAAGAGTTCCGAGGACGTATTTTGGAAGAAATCGACTCCGATGAATTTTTCTTCGTCAAAAAGGAATATGCCAAGAGAACATCGATATGGGGAAATGCTTATCCCACGAAATTCGAGAAGTGTTCAGATCACCCGTCGTCAACGCCCTGGTTCAAACGGTTTACAATTACGACCATTATGGACATCGAAAATATAGTAGGGCTGTTCGATATGACCACTTTTTGATGCGATAAGCGATAAATTATCGGTAAGAGGTGAAAGTGGTATATCGAACAGCCCTGAAATATAGATCCGAAAAGTGAAAAATTACGAAAGGAATCCAACAGACCGGGCAGGACGAGATCCTTGAAGAAGAGATATGATCCTAAAAAACTGGAGAGCGAACCGTCTCTAAACGAAAGCGATTATTAAAAAACGTATCCGCCTTGTAGACCGAAGTAGGTCGATCCAAGTGGAAAGGAACCGGCGAAACTCAGCCGAGGTATGAAAACGAAGTTTTGGGGAATGGGAGTCGGTAGGAAAACGTCGGTCAGGATCTTGAAGATAACGTGAGCGAATATTGCAAATTCCCGGGTTCGGTTAAAGAATACCAAAATTATAAAGTGCAAGAGCGGATGCTATCCGACGGTGCAGCCGACGCCGACGAAGAGGAAATCTTCCTCCAAGGATAGGATATCGAATAAATATAAACGCGAAGGTCGGGTGGATATTGAAATTGAGACGTCCGTTGAAGAAATCAAACAAGGGCCCCCGCCTCGACCGTCGACGAGGCGAAAAATTCGAAAACAGCGATGATGGAAGAATGGACTTCAAGTGCGGTGCAAGATGAATAAGTTTAGCCATTTTTTTTTATTCTTAATTTAATTCATAAGCCGTATATCGGCTGATTTAATATGAAAGAGGGGAAATGGCAACAAAAGTAAAAAAAACGAGACAGCAATTTACAAAATTTAGTAAGATTCAGCAAAAAATATTCAGTGCAGCTAAATTTTGTTTAAAGTTTGTGATTATAGTAAATCTCATACATAATTCAGGGATATAGCACCTTAAAGGGATTTTTTTCGTTTGCGATCATAACTAGGTCATAGGGTCCTTGTCCTTATCATTAAAATTAAATAAAGTAAAAAAAAATTTAGAAGGCAAATTTTTATTTCAGCTTTGGTTTTTGTACATAGGGCGTAGTCAAACATTTCGATAATCTGTTTTCTTGCTTGTTATCATTAAAATTGAACTTTTTTGGACAAATCGTAATCTCTATAGTTTAAAAAAATCATAGGCCTAGATTTTGTTGGAAAGTATGCAAAGAAAACAGTAAGCATTACAATTCTGAACAGGGATGCAGTAAAATTTTTTCAGACTTTTTAAAATTACTCATAATTAAATCAGAACAGATTTCTTTAATAGATATAATTTTTATGCAAAATTTGAATTTTGTGTATGTTAAGTCTATTTTTTCTTATTTGCAGTAAAAATAAACTTCTTACCTCTCGAGAAAGTGAAGGAAGTTGGAATTGGATGTGATGAGATGAGCAGACTATTCTTTCATCGGAGATGCATCTATTTTGTTTGAAACATTTATGGATTTAATTGAAACCACAGGTAAGAAATTGAACTCTTGTTATTATATATTTTCTTTAAAAATTAAAAAATTTTTTTAATAAAATAACATTATGCTCTGCAATTAAATGTGTATTAAAAATACAGCAGCACATCTACAAAAGTTTTGCTCTAAGTATAGAGCACAACTTTTGTGCTGTTTCCACTTTGCAGAGTTAGTGGAAAACCTCATCTCTTTTCTGTCAGAATTTGTGAGCAACTTGGCCGTCTCCGTCCCTTTAAAAACCCTGTTTGGCTTCGAGTCTATAAATGCCCATAAAAGAATTTTTTTTAAAGGCATTGTTGACGCGGATTAATCATCAATTAAAATCATTAGGCTAACGAAAAGGATTTAGTCTTTGTATATAAAGTTAATAGGTCATTTTACATGGGCAATGAAAATTCTACTATTTGATGTTCGAGAATTTTTGATTTCACTGCAATAAAAATTAAAATATTATGAAAAAAAAGAATGGGAGACGTATTTTTGTTTAAATATAATCATGCGCGGATAAGTGTTGTAAAAATTAATTTCTGACAAAAACTGTCTTTCTAACTTCTGGCTAATTTGTGGTCGCAAAAATCGTTCAGGCGAATAAATTTTCTTAAAAAAAGGCACAATTCCATTTTTTATTAATTATAAAAATTACTGAAAAATTAATTAATTAATTAATTCTTTAATTAGGTTCGATTAAAGTTCTTTCAATTCTTACCAATGTTAATTTCTTTTTTCTTTTTTCAGAGCTTCAAGTGTTCGAGATTCAGCGCCTCAAGAGATCTTTTCGCCAACGTTATTCGTCTTCTTGATGACATCGAAGTTGACCCTTCAGGAAGAAAGAAAAACTACCCGGATCAACGCTTCTGCTACCAAGACACCGAAGACATTTCAAATTCCAAGACAAGGATAGTTTTCCTATCGATGACGTTCACGACATTTTTTTTTTCTCTAAAAGATTATTGTAATATGTAAATAGGGTAGGGGCACCTATTATATCGGACGAGCCAGCGAGGTTTTGTTTTCCAGTTTTACAGAATCGCTTTGGCGAGTAAGATTTTATTAGTTTTTTAATTAGTTTTGCAAAGTTAATTAAAGTCCGATTTTTCCGAGAGGAATCAAATTATTTTTGGCTTTCATCTGCCAGCGTGGCATTGGAATTTATGAACCTTTAAAGAAAGTTTATTTTATTAGGTAAATAACAAATTTCATTGATAACGAGCAATATTCTAAAAAAAAAAAAAAAAAAAAAAAAAAAAAAAAAAAAAACTAATATCCTTTGAATAACATTTAGTTATGTAATCGATTCACTAATTGAAAACATAAACTCAGTTTCCTGGCTCTCCGATAAGCAGGTAAACCTCTCCTCCCGCCCCTTTGATGAACTAGGACACTGAACAACTCATAATTTTTTATCTCGTGGTTTGGAGATTTTTTCCGTGAGTCGTAATGTTTCTGCCTTAAACTCCGCTTTAAATAATAATATTAAGATAAGGTTTTTTTTTTTTTTTTTTTTTTTTTTTTTTTTTTGGAAATGAAAAAAAAAATCAAAGTTTTTAAAATTTTTTAGCTTTTTCAAAAGGTGTTCATATGCTTTCTAAGCTCTCGTAAAATTTCGTAAGCTTTTTTAAAAATTTTCTATCTCTTGAGTACATCCGACCAGCAATTTTTAATTTAAAAAAAATTTAGAATTTAAAATTAGTCCAGATATTGCGGTCGGGATCAAATATTCTTATGTTTACATTCCATCTAGTTCGATTAATAGTGTAATTTTTAAGGAAGGACATGTGCAAATGTTTCAGGTCACGTTTGGAAATTGTTTTTTTTTTTTAATCGTTTTTACTTTGATGCGCCTTTCTATATGTTCTTAATTGGGATTATCTAAAAAAAATTGCTGATGCGGATTATCTAAAAAAATTAAAATTGTGCTGATATTAAATATTTATTACAGATTAATTTTTATTACAAGAGTCGTTTACTGGTATTTCGATAGTTCACGTTGAGTTCAATGTTACAGTATATGCAATTGTAATGTAATGTAAATGTGTATCACTGATAAAAATCGAGTGATACGGATTTTTTACGATTTTTTGATGGCTTTAAAAGGCTATTCAACACAAAGGTTAATTCAATGCGTAATAAGTTTCCAGAAATTTAATGCTGAAATCATATTTTCAAGAGGAAACTTTCCGAAGAGTGCTTCTGCCCGTTCGAATTATTCTAATTCTGCGTATCGTAGAGTTTGAATAATACGAACAAACGAGAAACATAATGGTAGAAATGATACGGAAAGTTTCGTGTTAAAAATAAGACTTTTTCAAACAAAGATTTGTAAAGCACAATATGCATTGAATTAACAGCATTTTTGAATTCCCATTTAAAACCATTGAAAAGTCGAAAATAATCCAAAGTCGTTCGACTTTCACAAGCAAAAGATACTATTGTAATTGTAATTGTGATTTTAATTTTAATTGTAATTTAAATTTTAATTGTAATTTTAATTGTAATTGTAATTGTAATTGTAATTGTAATAGTAAAATATATATTTCAAATAAAATACTTCAAACGATATGCAGTGTATTTATTTTAACCTTTACCTCACAGGTCACTTGATTAAAATTATAAAGAGAAGTTAAGTTCGCGACGTCGAGGACCAACCGATATGAGAAAAAAAATGTGGTGACGTCATCACTTTTTTTACTTCATCGTAGAGAGTTGCGGTTAAGCTCATTCGATTCGTCTGGTCAAGGCAAAAAATATTTCCAATGGGAACAGCAGTTCGACGCGCCTGGTCGAGAGGGTCAAAATGCCGTTTCGCGCGGCCCCCTAGCCCAACCGCTTCGGAGATATACACGGTTAAACTTTTTTTTGACAAAATCTATGGAGACATTGCCTCCACCTTTCATATACTCCGATCGCGACGCCCATAGCACCGTTCGACGCGCCTAGTCGAGAGGGTCAAAATTCCGTTTCGCGCGCCCCCCTAGCCCCATCCGTTCCGGAGATATTCACGGTTAAAGTTTTCCAAAATTGACTTTTTTTTAAACTTTAACCGTGAATATCTCGGGAACGGTTTGAGCTAGGGGGTCGCGCGAAACGGATTTATGACCTACTCGACGAGACGCGTCGACTGCCATAAGGGCGACCGGATTTGAAGACATGAAAAAACGTGACATGTCAAAAAAAAAAAATTTCATGTCACGTTTTTTTCATGTCTTCAAATCCGGTCGCCCTTATGGCAGTCGACGCGTCTCGTCGAGTAGGTCATAAATCCGTTTCGCGCGACCCCCTAGCTCAAACCGTTCCCGAGATATTCACGGTTAAAGTTTAAAAAAAAGTCAATTTTGGAAAACTTTAACCGTGAATATCTCCGGAACGGATGGGGCTAGGGGGCGCGCGAAACGGAATTTTGACCCTCTCGACTAGGCGCGTCGAACGGTGCTATGGGCGTCGCGATCGGAGTATATGAAAAGGTGGAGGCAATGTCTCCATAGATTTTGTCAAAAAAAAAGTTTAACCGTGTATATCTCCGAAGCGGTTGGGGCTAGGGGGCCGCGCGAAACGGCATTTTGACCCTCTCGACCAGGCGCGTCGAACTGCTGTTCCCATTGGAAATATTTTTTGCCTTGACCAGACGAATCGAATGAGCTTAACCGCAACTCTCTACGATGAAGTAAAAAAAGTGATGACGTCACCACATTTTTTTTCTCATATCGGTTGGTCCTCGACGTCGCGAACTTAACTTCTCTTTATAATTTTAATCAAGTGACGTGTGAGGTAAAGGTTAAAATAAATACACTGCATATCGTTTGAAGTATTTTATTTGAAATATATATTTTACTATTACAATTACAATTACAATTACAATTAAAATTACAATTAAAATTTAAATTACAATTAAAATTAAAATCACAATTACAATTACAATAGTATCTTTTGCTTGTGAAAGTCGAACGACTTTGGATTATTTTCGACTTTTCAATGGTTTTAAATGGGAATTCAAAAATGCTGTTAATTCAATGCATATTGTGCTTTACAAATCTTTGTTTGAAAAAGTCTTATTTTTAACACGAAACTTTCCGTATCATTTCTACCATTATGTTTCTCGTTTGTTCGTATTATTCAAACTCTACGATACGCAGAATTAGAATAATTCGAACGGGCAGAAGCACTCTTCGGAAAGTTTCCTCTTGAAAATATGATTTCAGCATTAAATTTCTGGAAACTTATTACGCATTGAATTAACCTTTGTGTTGAATAGCCTTTTAAAGCCATCAAAAAATCGTAAAAAATCCGTATCACTCGATTTTTATCAGTGATACACATTTACATTACATTACAATTGCATATACTGTAACATTGAACTCAACGTGAACTATCGAAATACCAGTAAACGACTCTTGTAATAAAAATTAATCTGTAATAAATATTTAATATCAGCACAATTGTAATTTTTTTAGATAATCCGCATCAGCAATTTTTTTTAGATAATCCCAACTAAGAACATATAGAAAGGCGCATCAAAGTAAAAACGATTAAAAAAAAAAAAAACAATTTCCAAACGTGACCTGAAACATTTGCACATGTCCTTCCTTAAAAATTACACTATTAATCGAACTAGATGGAATGTAAACATAAGAATATTTGATCCCGACCGCAATATCTGGACTAATTTTAAATTCTAAATTTTTTTTAAATTAAAAATTGCTGGTCGGATGTACTCAAGAGATAGAAAATTTTTAAAAAAGCTTACGAAATTTTACGAGAGCTTAGAAAGCTTATGAACACCTTTTGAAAAAGCTAAAAAATTTTAAAAACTTTGATTTTTTTTTTTCATTTCCACATAAAAAAAAAAAAAAAAAAAAAAAAAAAAAAACCTTATCTTAATATTATTATTTAAAGCGGAGTTTAAGGCAGAAACATTACGACTCACGGAAAAAATCTCCAAACCACGAGATAAAAAATTATGAGTTGTTCAGTGTCCTAGTTCATCAAAGGGAGGAGAGGTTTACCTGCTTATCGGAGAGCCAGGAAACTGAGTTTATGTTTTCAATTAGTGAATCGATTACATAACTAAATGTTATCAAAGGATATTAGTTTTTTTTTTTTTTTTTTTTTTTTTTTTTTTTTTTTTTTTTTTAGAATATTGCTCGTTATCAATGAAATTTGTTATTTACCTAATAAAATAAACTTTCTTTAAAGGTTTCATAAATTCCAATGCCACGCTGGCAGATGAAAGCCAAAAATAATTTGATTCCTCTCGAAAAATCGGACTTTAATTAACTTTGCAAAACTAATTAAAAAACTAATAAAATCTTACTCGCCAAAGCGATTCTGTAAACTGGAAAACAAAACCTCGCTGGCTCGTCCGATATAATAGGTGCCCCTACCCTATTTACATATTACAATAATCTTTTAGAGAAAAAAAAAATGTCGTGAACGTCATCGATAGGAAAACTATCCTTGTCTTGGAATTTGAAATGTCTTCGGTGTCTTGGTAGCAGAAGCGTTGATCCGGGTAGTTTTTCTTTCTTCCTGAAGGGTCAACTTCGATGTCATCAAGAGACGAATAACGTTGGCGAAAAGATCTCTTGAGGCGCTGAATCTCGAACACTTGAAGCTCTGAAAAAAGAAAAAGAAATTAACTTGGTAAGAATTGAAAGAACTTTAATCGAACCTAATTAAATAATAATTAATTAATTTTTCAGTAATTTTTTATAATTAATAAAAAATGGAATTGTGCCTTTTTTTAAGAAATTTATTCGCCTGAACGATTTTTGCGACCACAAATTAGCCAGAAGTTAGAAAGACAGTTTTTGTCAGAAATTAATTTTTACAACACTTATCCGCGCATGATTATATTTAAACAAAAATACGTCTCCCATTCTTTTTTTTCATAATATTTTAATTTTTATTGCAGTGAAATCAAAAATTCTCGAACATCAAATAGTAGAATTTTCATTGCCCATGTAAAATGACCTATTAACTTTATATACAAAGACTAAATCCTTTTCGTTAGCCTAATGATTTTAATTGATGATTAATCCGCGTCAACAATGCCTTTAAAAAAAATTCTTTTATGGGCATTTATAGACTCGAAGCCAAACAGGGTTTTTAAAGGGACGGAGACGGCCAAGTTGCTCACAAATTCTGACAGAAAAGAGATGAGGTTTTCCACTAACTCTGCAAAGTGGAAACAGCACAAAAGTTGTGCTCTATACTTAGAGCAAAACTTTTGTAGATGTGCTGCTGTATTTTTAATACACATTTAATTACAGAGCATAATGTTATTTTATTAAAAAAAATTTTTTAATTTTTAAAGAAAATATATAATAACAAGAGTTCAATTTCTTACCTGTGGTTTCAATTAAATCCATAAATGTTTCAAACAAAATAGATGCATCTCCGATGAAAGAATAGTCTGCTCATCTCATCACATCCAATTCCAACTTCCTTCACTTTCTCGATAGGTAAGAAGTTTATTTTTACTGCAAATAAGAAAAAATAGACTTAACATACACAAAATTCAAATTTTGCATAAAAATTATATCTATTAAAGAAATCTGTTTCTGATTTAATTATGAGTAATTTTAAAAAGTCTGAAAAAATTTTACTGCATCCCTGTTCAGAATTGTAATGCTTACTGTTTTCTTTGCATACTTTCCAACAAAATCTAGGCCTATGATTTTTTTAAACTATAGAGATTACGATTTGTCCAAAAAAGTTCAATTTTAATGATAACAAGCAAGAAAACAGATTATCGAAATGTTTGACTACGCCCTATGTACAAAAACCAAAAGCTGAAATATAAAATTTGCCTTCTAAATTTTTTTTTACCTTTATTTAATTTTAATGATAAGGACAAGGACCCTATGACCTAGTTATGATCGCAAACGAAAAAAATCCCTTTAAGGTGCTATATCCCTGAATTATGTATGAGATTTACTATAATCACAAACTTTAAACAAAATTTAGCTGCACTGAATATTTTTTGCTGAATCTTACTAAATTTTGTAAATTGCTGTCTCGTTTTTTTTACTTTTGTTGCCATTTCCCCTCTTTCATATTAAATCAGCCGATATACGGCTTATGAATTAAATTAAGAATAAAAAAAAATGGCTAAACTTACTTCATCTTGCACCGCACTTGAAGTCCATTCTTCCATCCATCGCTGTTTTCGAATTTTTCGCCTCGTCGACGGTCGAGGCGGGGGCCCTTGTTTGATTTCTTCAACGGACGTCTCAATTTCAATATCCACCCGACCTTCGCGTTTATATTTATTCGATATCCTATCCTTGGAGGAAGATTTCCTCTTCGTCGGCGTCGGCTGCACCGTCGGATAGCATCCGCTCTTGCACTTTATAATTTTGGTATTCTTTAACCGAACCCGGGAATTTGCAATATTCGCTCACGTTATCTTCAAGATCCTGACCGACGTTTTCCTACCGACTCCCATTCCCCAAAACTTCGTTTTCATACCTCGGCTGAGTTTCGCCGGTTCCTTTCCACTTGGATCGACCTACTTCGGCCTACAAGGCGGATATGTTTTTTAATAATCGCTTTCGTTTAGGATCATTTTTTCATCATAGGATTTTTTTTTTTAGGATCTTATCTCTTCTTCAAGGATCTCGTCCTGCCCGGTCTGTTGGTTCCTTTCGTAATTTTTGACTTTTCGTATCTATATTTTAGGGCTGTTCGATATACCACTTTTTGATACGATAAGCGATAAATGATGGATAAGTCACTTATATCGATGAGCCTTTCACCTCTTATCGATAATTTATCGCTTATCGTATCAAAAAGTGGTCATATCGAACAGCCCTTCTATATTTTCGATGTCCATAATCGTCGTAATTTTAAACCGTTTGAACCAGGGCGTTGACGACGGGTTATCTGAACACTTCTCGAATTTCGTGGGATAAGTATTTCCCCATATCGATGTTCTCTTGGCGTATTCCTTTTTGACGGAAGAAAAATTCATCGGAGTCGATTTCTTCCAAAACAACCTTGCGCAATCGGTCCTCGGAACTCTTGGACGATTGCATTTCCCTGTCCGAAAGGTGGCTGGTACTAGATTTGGTGCTGATGATTCTTCATCCGGGTGGAAGTTTACTCACTTCTAAATCTTTGGTGCAGCCTAATTCTTTGTCACCTTACGGAAATCGGGAAGGGTCTCCGATGTTTTACTTCGGCGAGTTCAGATTCTTTCAAATCGCCGCTGTCCATATCCGCATTTTGCAACGTCGAAGTGACGTGTCAACGTGTGGTTGGTGTCGAGAGTTAAAAATCGATTCTCTAAATTATCTTAAAGATCTTGAGCCGCGACCAGTCTTCCGACTTCAACGTTTTCGGGGGACTCGACATCTTCGGACATGACGACGTCTTTTCCTCCTCCTCCCCTTCTTCGACATCTTTTATGACTAATTAGTCGTCGAGAGGTATTCGTAAATGTTTGCCGGTTTTTGGAATGCTAGACACTGGATTTACTCTCTTTTGATCGTACCCAGCGTTTTCTTCAGTATCAATTGTGGGGTGGGTTGATGGGCTTGTATTTGTGTTCTCTGAAAATAAAAATAAAATATGGTATACTAAGAAAATGAAGAAAGAATGCAGGAGAGGCAGGCCTGTATATCCAATTGGAATAGTTCAGTGGGGCTTAGAATTTGCCACTTGACCAGTGGCGTAACTAACGGGCCCACAGGACCATTGATGTTAAAGAGCCCATCGTTCTGAATACCCCACTTAGGGGTCGTCCATAAAACACGTGAGCACGTTAGGGGGGGAGGGGGTATTCAAAATGCTAACTTTTGCTAACAAGGGGGGGGGGGAGAGGTTTTACAAATTTAACGTGAGCATTTATCTCATGTAATAAACGTGCCAAAATGATAATGATTTCATTTTCTTACACTATGTAACATAACTTGCTTTAAAAAAAAAAAATTTCAATTATACCGGCGCATTTGCTCTAAGTTAAAAAAACCTGTTTTTTGCAAAATTTAAGTTCCGAAAAATTTCAGATTTTTAAAATGTTTAATATTAATTTTAAAAAAAAATTTAAGGAGGGGGGGGGGTCCTGAAATGCTAACCTTTGCTAACAAGGGGGGAGGGGGTCGAAAATGGCCAAAATAATGCTCACGTGTTTTACGGAAGACCCGTTATGAAGAAACATTGCATCCTAAAGGTTAAAGAAGGAAAATCGATTATATCGAGGCTACAGTAATACTATTTTATTTCTAACTCCTAACACCTGACACCTTCTCCAAGCTCTGCCCCTGTAAGCGATTTCAGCGTATCTCCATTTTGTAAACAATAGCTCCTCTCTGATGTTTAGCTTTTGTCAACAACGGTTCTATTCGAGCTGTTTTCAAAATGGAGTTACGCTGAAGTCGCTTACAGGGGCAGAGCTGTACATATATAAATCTTTGATCAGGAATATTTTTTAAAAAAAATGCAATGCTTTCTTAAACATTAAGTTCTTAGCTTTCTGCCAAATTCAGTCTCGTTTTGAAGTTTATACAAAATATTTTTAAAATAGAGTTGACAAACAATTGTCCCTCAGCAGGGCAAATCCTTAAATAAACAATACATTTCCTCTTCAATCTTTCAACGTAATCAATATATACTTATGCACTTACAGATATCGTGGGTGGGTGAATTTAAAGCGATAGCAGCCACGGTCCCCGATCCATATTTCAAATATCCTAAAAATCCTACGGCCGTGTAAAGAGAAACGACGACGGACATTCCAATGTTTAATACACCGGGGCATCAGATGAAATGCTAAGAGTCTTCATGGTGTCTTCTAATGGCGTGACCTATTATTATTTAAGAAGAAAAAAAAATACGAGATTAATTCATTTTCCATTAAAACTTCTTGTACAAAAAAAATTTTACGTCAGAAAAATCTCAATCAGTGATGAACTGGAATTGGAATGCAGGAACACTTCTTTCTGCTTTTAATTAAAAATTTTCAACATCTTATTCTTAATGTTTGCCAATCAAGCATCAGGTTTTTTGTATATAAATTACTGGTATTACCCGACAGAATTTTTCTTTTAATGAAAAAAAAAAAAAAAAAAAAAAAAAAAAAAGGTTGATTCTTACATTAAAGGTTTAAGAAATTTGCCGTATGAAAAAGAATTTCATAATTTTTTTTCAAAGTCGCAAGATCTTTCATTAAGCCAGACAGGCCTCAGGTTTGACTCTTCTTCTCAACTTTACAACTATTCCGAAAATCTCAGAATTTTTAAGGGTGGAATCCCCAAATTCTTGTTGACATAATGAGTTTTGCATTTATTAAACAATGAACAAAAGCAAAGCAAATGCTGAAAAACTTGTAAATTTTTACTTACCATAAAACCAAAGGGACAAAAAACTCTTAAGATACCCAGTGTTCATCCACTCGTAATACATGATCAAGTTCCTTTACTCATCATTCAACAACGCTAGGCCCAGATCCATTACGATGACTGTAAGGAACCCCAAAAACAACTTAAAAGGACATAGGCTTTGAAATTTCCATCATATGCAAAAGGTTTACATATGTTAATATGCTGGAACAAATAAAAAGAAAAAAAAATTAATATTTCTGTTAAAACTTTAAAAAAAGCTGAACGAGGTGAAAGCAAAATACACCTAAAAAGTAAAAAAAGGTTTTCAAATCCAATTTAAAAGCTCCTGACTGTTTAACGAACTAAAATTGGACTGTTCACTAAAGCTGAAGCATCCCTTTCTGCTTATAATACAAAAGAACGTGGGTCGATAAGGCCGATTTTTGGGCTGTTTAAAAAAAAAAGTTTTTGTATGTTAAAAGGTGGTTTCATATGAGGTTATAAGGGGTCATAAGTGGCACTGAGTGCGCGCATGCTATGGCCATTTTTTTAAATTTTTTCACTTTTCGCTGTTGTGAACATGACAGTCGGAAATCTTCCAGTGGCAGACAATAGTAGCCATGAAGGCCAATTTACTGCACCATATTAAGGTTGCGACCGGCGTGTTCACACATGCTTAATTCGCATGGTTTTTAGGCCTCATGAAGAAGCCGTTGAATGGCCCTAATTTCCTTTTCACACGAGCTTCTAATGTTGAAAGCTTACTTAATTCACCATTTCCAACTTAAGCACATATGTGCGCCATTGTAAAATGAGGAAATTGAATTTCAGATGGCTGATTTTTAATGTTTATACTCTGTTTTAACCGTATTCAGTCATATTACATGCCTAACGTTTAAATGGATCAGATGCATTATTGTGCGAATATATATTTTGATCTCATTAATCAGTAAACAAATAAAAAGTCCGCGATTTAGTTATCAACTTACTTGTTTCGAGAACATTTTTAAAAGTTTCTTCCGAAAAGGCGCGAAACAAGTTTTTTTAAAAAAAATGTTCTCGAAAACAAGTAGTTGATAAATAAATCGCGGACCTTTTTTCATGTTTTACTGATTAATGAGATCAAATATATATTCGCACAATATGCATCTGATCCATTTAAACGTTAGGCATGTAATATGAATGAAAAATACGGTTAAAACAGAGTATAAACATTAAAAATCAGCCATCTGAAATTCAATTTCCTTCATTTTACAATGGCGCACATATGTGCTTAAGTTGGAAATGGTGAATTAAGTAAGCTTTCAACATTAGAAAGCTCGTGTGAAAAGGAAATTAGGGCCATTCAACGGCTTCTTCATGAGGCCTAAAAACCATGCGAATTAAGCATGTGTGAACACGCCGGTCGCAACCTTAATATGGTGCAGTAAATTGGCCTTCATGGCTACTATTTGTCTGCCACTGGAAGATTTCCGACTGTCATGTTCACAACAGCGAAAAGTGAAAAAATTTAAAAAAATGGCCATAGCATGCGCGCAACTCAGTGCCACTTATGACCCCTTATTAACCTCATATGAAACCACCTTTTAACATAAAAAAACTTTTTTTTTTAAACAGCCCAAAAATCGGCCTTATTGACCCACGTTCTTTTCAACATCTTATTCTTAAAGTTTTCCAATCAAGCATCAGAGTTTTTTGTATATAGATTACGGGTGCGTGAAGTTGGCAGTACAATGTAAAGCTCAAATTCTAAAAACTATATCATGATTTTGAGCTTTTTTTGAGCTTTCAGAAAAACCAAATTTCAGAATTTGAGCTTTCAAAACAAAAAAGTTATTTACATTATCAACTTTGCCTGCCAAGTTCACGAGCCGTACAATGAAAAGCTCAAATTTTAAAATTGACGCCATTCTATGCCCCTAAATTTGAGCTTTCAAAAAATCATGTTCCCAAATTTGTAGCTGCATAACAAAAAAAGTTGTGCTTTATAATACCAAAAGTTATACACGGCGGAACAATTTTTATGGCGGTGTTTCCTATGTTTACCTTAATAAAATCACACCATAAAAATTGTTCCAGCGTGTATATCCGACACAAAAATTGAGCACTGCCAGCTTCACACCTAGTATTTTTCAAACTAGTAACTGGAAACGGATTTTATTTTTTTCCACAGAATTTGAGCTTTCAGAAAACACGACTCTCAGAATTTGAGCTTTCTCCTGTGAAATTTGAAAAAATATGAAAGTACTGTAAATATGCAGCACTGCCAAATTCACGATCGTTTGTTTTCAACTTAGGAATTTAAAACATACCTCAAATTCTTCTGCGAAATTTGAGCTTTCAGAAGATATAACGTTCAAAATTTGAGCTTTATCCGTTTAATGGGGAAAAAAACGAATTATTGAATTATTATTTAACCGAGTACTGCCAAATTCACATACGACTCTTTCGGACCTCGAGATTTAAAATTGATTCCGCCTTATTCTCTGGAATTTGAGCTTTCTGAAGATATAACGTTCAAAATTTGAGCTTGAAAAGAAAAAAAGTTATTCCCATTATCAACTTGGCACTGCTGACTTCACGGGAAATTTTTTTAGCACTCGAAAGGCGTAAACGATCCTATTTTGAGCTTTTCCCGTTAAAAAAAAAAAAAAAATTATTGATTTACCATTTTGCCGAGTACTGCCAAATTCACATACGATTCTTTCGGAGCTCTAAATTTAAAATTGATTCTACCTTATTCTCTGGAATTTGAGCTTTCTGAAAATATAACGCTCAAAATTTGAGCTTGAAAAGAAAAAAAGTTATTCCCAATATCAATCGTATATGAATTTCGCAGTACTCGATAAAATCGTAAGTAAATAATTAATAATTCTTTTTTTTTTTTTTTTTTTTTTTTTTTATAATTAGACGAGAAAAGCTCAAATTTTGAGCGTTATATCTTCAGAAAGCTCAAATTCCAGAGAATAAGGCAGAATCAATTTAAAATTTCGAGCTCCAAAAGAGTCGTATGTGAATTTGGCAGTACTCGGCAAAATAGTAAATCAATAATTTTTTTTTTTTTTAACGGGAAAAGCTCAAATTTTGAACGTTGTGTCTTTTGAAAGCTCAAATTTGAGAGATAAAATAGGATCGTTTACGCCTTTCGAGTGCTAAAAAAATTTCCCGTGAAGTCAGCAGTGCCAAGTTGATAATGGGAATAACTTTTTTTCTTTTCAAGCTCAAATTTTGAACGTTATATCTTCAGAAAGCTCAAATTCCAGAGAATAAGGCGGAATCAATTTTAAATCTCGAGGTCCGAAAGAGTCGTATGTGAATTTGGCAGTACTCGGTTAAATAATAATTCAATAATTCGTTTTTTTCCCCATTAAACGGATAAAGCTCAAATTTTGAACGTTATATCTTCTGAAAGCTCAAATTTCGCAGAAGAATTTGAGGTATGTTTTAAATTCCTAAGTTGAAAACAAACGATCGTGAATTTGGCAGTGCTGCATATTTACAGTACTTTCATATTTTTTCAAATTTCACAGGAGAAAGCTCAAATTCTGAGAGTCGTGTTTTCTGAAAGCTCAAATTCTGTGGAAAAAAATAAAATCCGTTTCCAGTTACTAGTTTGAAAATACTAGGTGTGAAGCTGGCAGTGCTCAATTTGTGTCGGATATATAACTTTTGGTATTATAAAGCACAACTTTTTTTGTTATGCAGCTACAATTTGGGAACATGATTTTTTGAAAGCTCAAATTTAGGGGCATAGAATGGCGTCAATTTTTAAAATTTGAGCTTTTCATTGTACGGCTCGTGAACTTGGCAGGCAAAGTTGATAATGTAAATAATTTTTGTTTTGAAAGCTCAAATTCTGAAATTTGGTTTTTCTGAAAGCTCAAAAAAAGCTCAAAATCATGATATAGTTTTTAGAATTTGAGCTTTACATTGTACTGCCAACTTCACGCACCCATAGATTACTGATAATAACACCCCAGAATTTGCCTTTTAATGAAAAAAAAAAAAAAAAAAGGTGATGCTTTCATTTTAACTGTGAACCAACCGGGCAGCAAAAGCTTAACTATTGAAAACGCTCTCCGGTAAAATTAACTTGTCCTGTAAAATTTACTTGTAACCGATTTGGAATCCTGTGGTTCTGAGGCGACGTCGTACTGCAGATTCCTCTGAAGAACGCCAGGATTAAGAGAGCTGGAGCAGTGAATTGAACTCTTTAAACTTGAACCTGTCAAATATAAGAAAAAATAATTAATTATATCGCTTAATATTTGTATTTGGCATTTTTTTTTTTCGAAAATCTTTTGTTTTGCATTAGTGCTAACAACTTATCTGAAGAATGAAACATTTTTTGAAATTCTTTTTCAATTTTATTGAGCTCTTGAAAAAAAAAAAAAAAAATTCTTCACAGGTTAAGTTGTTATGTTCTTAAAAAATTATTTCCTAAAACTTAAAAAGATCATCATCAGTAAAAACAAACGTCACGTTAGATAAAAGCATTTCTTTTTTTATTTCATCAAGCACCGAATAATCACTTCATACAAAAAGATTATGTAAATTTTAAAACAACAGCCAAATGAATTTGGTTATTAACTCTTCGATCCAATAAATGTTATGGTAGTTAACCTCTTTAACTTTACTGATATTTTCAGAGCAAGGAGTTTAAATCAAGAAAAAACAATAGAACTATCAAGTCTGCCATCAATTTTTCTTTAAAAATAATTAATTTCCGGCTTGTCAAACAATCTAATTTTACAATTAATTAAGTACAAATCGATTACTCCCTATAAAGTTTTTAAGTTTTCCAAAACAGCTAAGCCAAATTAATTTTTCATAAACAAAATCTTTAATTAGTCTTATAATTCATGAAAAAAAAAATCACTCTTGATTTAATTAAAAATTTAGCTGTTGATTTGCAAGCAATTTTCAAAAAGTATTTTATACGATAGGTTCAGAATATTCTTCTTTCAAGAAAAAGAGAATTAATCATAAAATTTCTTACATTCTTCATGTTATTTTACAACAAAATTCTGGATCTAAAAACAGGACAAGGATTATAATCTTATCAAGTTTTCCATTTTCGAAACAGAGGCAGATGACTGAACTAATGGATCATACTTACCTTGTTAATTAACAATAAAAGTTAAATGTGCACCTGCACATGAAAAAGTCCCACCTACCAGATGGAAACTTGGAAGTTTGTGGAAATTTAACTTAAAAGAAAACAAAACAAAAAATTCCAAGCACCATATGCAAAGCAAGACCTATTTATGTGGAGGTACACAAATAGTAAATTCTGCCCTTTGAATGAATAAGTTCCCGTTTTTAATATTTATAATTGTATTTTCAAATTCTGAATCAGAGACGTTCAGCTCTGACTTGCAAGACCAAGAATTTTTTGTAAAACGATTCTGAGGTTTTTTGAAAACTAATAATTAAGAAAATAATTCAACTTACCCTACTATCCTCCAGCATCGTGGCTACATTAACGTTATCACCTTGGCAATTTAATCATGTCATAGTAGTTTTTTCATAAAGCTGTTTCATCTCTCCGTCTACAAATCACCTTAAACTGTATCGTCAAGTACTTCCTATCCACCAGGTTCCTTAACAAAAGAAAAGAAAAGAAAAGAAAAAAACCATTAAACATTAAAATTTTATGTGAAAACCGATAATTATCGCATATCCGCCATCGCTGTTTTTATTCCTGGCATAATCCTACAATCAGATTAATCACAGATAAAACCACAACTGGTATTATTTTCAAAGTGAACAACTATCTACATAACTCCATAACCCTCAAAAACTTGTCTCGTCTATAATTAAACTTATGGTGCAAAAAAATTTTAACGATTTTCAACATTTAGTGTTAATTCATCTGCAAAAATCGAACATACATTTTTCTTTTCATTCGGAAAAACTCAAAAAAGTACAGGAAAAATACAGTTAAATATAAACCCGCACAAAAAAACAATGAAAATGTTTTGGTCGCCATTTTGGAAGCGTGCCCACGTCATATTGACTAATGCGCAGACATGTCTGCGCAAACTCTGCGCAAAGTTCCGGGATCAGAGCAGTTTTGTCATTCCGGCTTCAAATCTCGTTGAAGTCGGATCGGTTTTTTTTTCTCGTGTCCGTGAGTGCATTTTTTTTTTTTTTTTTTTTTTTTAAATAAATAATTTTTTTTAGCTCATGCTTTATTTAAATAAAATACAATAAAATAATATGCGGTTTTTATTTCACATTAAAAAAAAAAATTTTTAAATACGGTATATAATTTTTTTTTATTTTAATTTTTTTTTTTTTAATCGGTCCGGCTTGGAGGCAAACCAGGAGGTTTGGTCTCCCATCGTAGAAGGCCTAGGTATCGACCCAGCGACTGGCCTTGTGTGGTATTAGTGTTAAGGGTTTAGTGTTAAGTTCCCCCGCAAATCGTTACGTTAGGAGTCAGCTCCTCTCTTGGAGCTGCAGAGTTTTATTAGGCTGTGTATTCTATTCGATTCGATCATGGATTACGCGGGAGATAAGCTCCATAGTGAGAGTCTCCAGGGTTTCATTTCGGATGACTGGGTGTCCGAGGTTATTGGCGCACCGCAAGCCTTAACTGTGCATATATGTACATTTAAAGCCGATAGGCCCCGGCTAGCTCTGATGGCATGGTTCCCTAGACGGCCGGTCCAATGCGGAAGGTCTTAAGCTTTTACGCCTGGAAATCCGAAATTCTTTTGCTTTTTTTTATAATCTCAAAGTATTAATTTAAAAACAAAAATAGTAATAATAAAAAATAACATTACAGTTTAAAAATTCATTTTTTTATTTCAATCATACCGCGGGAGATAAACTCCATTGTGAGGGTCTCCAAGCCCCCCCCCCCCTTTGTAATTTGCATTTTTTTTTCCTTCTTTGATTCCAGGAGCAGCCACAACGAAGTCAGCAAACTTCAAGGTCCAACATCAGCCAAGGTCCAGGTCAATCAAGGTTCAACGCAGTCATCACGGTAGAGCGTGGTAAAGTTTGGTAAAGCATGGTAAAGTTTGGCAGAGCATGGTAAAGTTTGGTAAAGCATGGTAAAGTCTGGTAAAGCATGGTAAAGGTTTGGCATGAATTCTTCAGGTTTGGTCTTGTTTCATACTTCTATCTTTTTAGCTTCATTCATTTTCTATTTCTTTATTTATCTCATTATTTTCATTTAAAAAAAATTGAAGGCCCGGTACTGCCTTTTACAACTCAAAAAAAAAAAAGAACACGATTTTAAATAACAGCAGCATAATTTAAAAAGCTGTCGGCTAGAGTTTTTTCGAAGCGGTTAAGCAGTTCGGAAAAAAGATTCGAAGTTATTTTACCGATAAAGATTGTCGAAAGCATAGATGACAATCTCGTCTTGTATGAATGTCCAATGCCGTACATTGTACATTTGTACAATCTTAATTAAGATTTAGCTTAGGTAACTAGTGTTAAGTATATTATAAATTGTATGAAAGTCCAATGCCGTACATTGTACATTCGTACAATCTTAATTTAGTTTTAGTAACTTGTGTAAACTGTATTGTAACTTGTATTGTCATTTGTATATTGTATATAATGTATAATGTTGTATTAGTTTTAAGTTGTCAGCTAGAGGAGTAAAGTCGTCCTTACGTTCATGAGGAACCAATCTCGTGCAGATCGATATAAAAAGGACGTCATTTTTGTGTCGCTCTGTACGAGGTTGGGGACTTGTGTCGTTAGGGGGATGTGATCCTTGGAAGCTGGCTTGGGGGGACAACTCGGTCGGGCGCGCGGCACCCGAGTTTTCCCCTCAACCCGTGTGGGGTTTTTGGCTAGTCCCCCATCGGGCGCCTCCCCAGGTGGCGGATAGGGGAACGCTCTCCAAAATCGGAGAGTATGAGGATTTATTCCTCAGGCGGACCAAAACTAGCCACATTCAAAAGTTATATTTTAATTTGCATTAAAATGTGCAGCATACCAGACAGCAAGTCAACGAGGAATCCACGCGGATTGTTTCCACCAAAATTTCACCAATTTTTATGATATGTAGGTTATAAAGACTAGTTTGACAGTAAAAAAAAAAAAAATGATGGTGGAAACTTGATGCATGAAATGCCAAATATCCACGTGGTTTGCTGTTTGGGATATCGCTCCGCGAGGTCTTGGGGCCATACGGATAAACTATAAAGTTTGTATGATATTTACATAATAAAAATCTATAATAAACTACAACGTTTTACTTGATATTTCACCATTCGTACCTCAATTCTTTTTTTCATGTTCAATTTTTCTTTTGCAAGGAGGAAATCTTAGGGCAATCAAGGCAAAATTTTTAGCAAATGGGATCGGGTCCTTTTTCCCCTAGGCTCTTCATATTCTGTCCGAAACGATTGTATGAAGAAAATATGCTCTTTCGATTGGAATAGGTAAAAGCTCAAGTTTTTCTACCTAAAATTTCTGAAAGTTTAAATTCAGAAGAGCAACAGAAAATAAAACTCGTTTGCCACTTTTTCAAAATTGAAAGACGGCATTACCAAATTCGGAATCTGGCAGTGCCGTCTTTTGGAGGATCTGAAGGGAAGCATTCTATGCCCCGAAAGTTTTTTTCTCCTCCCCAAGAGTTCTGGTCATCTTTCATGACCACCCAAGCTTGCGGAGTTCCCCATAGATTAGCCCTGTCCTTATACCTTTTTGTTTTTAAAGCTCAAATGCCGGACAATTAGTTTTCCTGAAAGCCTAAAATTGTAGTATACTTTTCAAAATTCGAGCTTTTCTTGGCACTGCTGCCATTACAGAACAGTAATATATTAGCATTGAAAGTAACTTATTCGACTTTAGCAATACCCAATACCCAAAACTCAAAAGTGAAATTTAATGTAATTACCTAAAATGATAAAAAGAATGTTTTTTGAGTGCCATAAGAAAGCACTGCGCTTCACAGCAACTAAATTCAGCTTTCATTCCAACTCAAATTTGATAATCTTGGTGATGTCCATTCAGAGAGGGGGCAGCAACTACTATTCTTCTGGAAATCTTTCACTTGGCATCTGGAAAAAATGAAAAAAAATAAGAATTAGTTAAAACTCAATGGTCTGCAGTTACAAAATTAAAGGGGAAATGACAAAGATTATGACTTTGCAAAGCAAGGGTTTAACTTAAAACAGTTTTAAAATATGAAATCATAGACATGTATACATCATAGACGTATATATGTCTATGGCTTGCGCTGACAACTATATCTTTCGTTTCTTCTCGTCGCCATTTTGACTCCGCTGATGTCTGCTAGCAGTTTTAAAATTGCCCGGTTTGCCGTTTTGAGCCTTTTGAAAAAAAAGCTCTGATAAACAGAGCCCGTAACCAGAGCGGCATCCTCAGGGGGCGGAAAATTTTCGAAGGGGGGCCCGGATTTTTCAAGTTTTAAAAGAGATTAAATTGAATTTTTCAATTTTTTAAAATAGCTTATTTTATTGAGTGACTAGATTTCGAATCCTAAATGGGAGGCTTAATGTTATTTTATAGCTAAACTTTTTTCTACAAAATAAAAAATTTTGAAATAACACATAACGAAGTTATGCTAACTGCTTTAAACGTAAAATTCATTTGCATTTAGACAACATTTATCCATAAAATTAAAAAAAGAAGTAAACAGTTTGCAAAAACAAGTAATACTATGACTATAAAAAAACAGTCCTTTTTTTCTAATTTGAACCAATCACAGCTCTTCCTGCAGACGTTTTAATCACGTGTTCTTTACGTCACAGATCTTCTGCCCCTACGCATTTAAGGGAAAATAAACAAAGATGAGAAGAGGAAACAAAAGGGAAAAAAAGGAATTATATAAGGAAAATGAAATCGTACTAGAAGGATTATTATATATTTATTTAAAATTCCATATATATATGGAATTCAATTTTCATCACAGGGGGGCTCAAGCATCTTCTCAGGGGGGCTGAGCCCCCTTTTACCCCCCTCCCCCTGGTTACGGGTCTGCTGAAAAACAAAAACAAATTTTTATTTGGTATCACTGACTGAATAATTACTTCCCTTTTTCTCAGAAAAAGAGCAAAATGAATCTGGTTATAACTTTCCAAACTTTGCTGTGAATTCATTTGAATTTGAATAAAATACTATAATTAAATATATCTGGGTATATTATATTTATTTGAAGATGGAAAAAAAATGCTTTCCTTTTAAAATACTTAATTAAAAAAGTAAAACTTATATGGTATTCATGTAGAGCAAACAAATAAATTATCAGCTTCAATGTAATTATTTTTCGTAAAAATCTTGGAAAATAAATTTAAAACGGCCAAAAAGAGAATTTTTTTTCCTTTTTCCTGTTTAAAAATTTTTATTATAATCCAATAGGTGGCATCCACATTGTGGCAAAAACTTTAAAATAACAAGTTTATAAGTTGTTATATGATTATGGGAAAACTTAAATACTATTTGAATTGAACCGAGAAATTGAGATAAGAAACCTAACTACATTTTTTAAGTTTATAGTCAAGCTAATAAAATTTCCAAAAACGGTATCCTTTAATTCTGCATTTCAGTTACCTACAGATAACTTGTAGATATCTATATAATTACCATTATATAAGTCCGATACAAAAACATAACCTTACTTTTAAGTTCTTCCGGTTTATTCTCATTTTTCCCTCGATATGTCCCTGAATGACTGTCTTCCGAAGTTCTTATTTAGATCCTCTGAGAAAATGACCAAATTATTCCAACTTCCGTCGTTTTACGATTTGCAAAATTTCTCTCTCCTTATGCAATGTTCGTAAAACTTCGTCGTTGGTTTTCCGGTCGACCCATGAAATATGAAGGATTCTACGGTAATACCACATCTCAAAAGCTTCAAGGTAACAAATGTAGGTAATTAAAATATAGGATTGCCGTACTTTTTTTTTTTTTACAATATTCCTGGTATGAAAGATTTCGATCTGGACATGTAAAATATTTTTTAATGAACAACTAGCCTACGTGTGAAATAAAACAGTTTTCAAACGTAAGAAAAAGGTGATTAAGAAAAAATTCCAGAAATCTGGTTAGGTGCATTTGTACCTAAAATGAGTGCAACATTCGGTTTTATCTCAACCTATCCTGATTAATTATTGCCCTGATAAGCAAAAATGATTGGGGTGTGGCTCTTAATGGCAACTAACAACATGGAGAATAGGGAAAATGCATGGGGAAAATGCATATGGAAAAAACATCCTTCTATTGTACTTTGGAGTCGTCCATAAATTAAGTAAGCATGTTTACTGGGGGGATCAAAACGGGTCGAAAAAATGCTTACATAATTTATGGACGACCCCTTCATGGACATGGATCTGTTTTAATGCTATCAACATTGATAACATCAATGTTAAAAAAAACTTGTCAGAATTCGGAAATAATTATTAATGGAGTTCGGAATTCGGATTAACTTTGTCGGTATTAAAGAGACAAATTAATTTTTCCTGAGGCAGCTTTTATTTTTAAAGTTATTCAAGTTGAATAAACCTAATAAAATCGTTAGGCAAATATTTCAACTAAGGGAGTCTATTGCCTATTAAGCTTATCCTGTGCCTTCTCTTCAAAATTAACCGTTTTAACCAAGCGCCACAGCCAAAGCTGTACCCACAGCTCCTGGCCCAAAAATTGCAATCGCTATGCTACTAATTATAAGACCGAGCGATATAGGATCAAATTGTCGGTCTGTCTGTCCACGTGTGTACTTCTGTAACGCGTATATCCACTGATCTTGCACCTGATTCTTCAAGAGCTCAATTTGCAGAGCTGAATCTACTGTTAGTATTCCGCCTGTAAAAAATAACGGCATGGTTATATATTACGATTCGGAAAAAAATTACCGCTGGGAAAAAAGTTTTGTCCGTTACAACATTTTGTAACGATGAGGGCTGAGTAAATAAATATTTCCTGATCTCAACAAGTCTTTTCCAGTTTTCAGCAGATAGGCGATTTACACTGAGATTGGCTTGTCACTGTGGCTGTTTTTCCTACCCCAGCATTAATCGAAGCAGAATAAAATTAGTAGATTAGAGATTAAATACGACAACCCCGAGCAAGACTTCGTATCTGCTTTCCGCTATAGCAGGTTAAACCTAAAAAGATTTTCTTCTCCTTCGTGTTATAAAGAGCACTTTATAACATTCCGGAGGAGAAAATCAGAACGCCTTTATTATTTAGCTTATTTTCTTTAAATACTTAAATGAGGGACACCACTAGCAAGACTGACGTATTTCTTTTGTACTTCCTATGTTTAGCTTATACGGAAAAAAAGTTCGGTTCCTGTTACTCAATGTTGAGTTGGGTCCAGTGATGTCTAAACATTTAGTTGATAACACTGAAAATTTATTAATTAATACTAAGCATTAGAAATGATTAATAACGCTTGGTAATAATTACCTAATTTTTGGTATTATCAACTTAAATGTTTACATGTCACAAGATTCAACTCAACATTTACTAATAGGAATCGAATTTTTTCTCCCGTGTACTGTAGGTCAAAAGGTTCGTCCAAGTATTAAGTAATTAGAGAAGGAGAGGATCCGAATTAACCATCTTCGCCACAAGGTAAATATGGCGAAATATCTTACACCTGCATGTCCAAATTCACACAAGTCATGCTTACGTGATACTTAAATGGCCCCAAAATATATACGACAGCCTTGTTGGGGGTTGTCGGTCATATTTAATCCATAATCTAATAATTTTATTCTGTTTCACTTAATGCTGAGGTGGGGGAAACAGCCACAGTGTCCAAGTCAGTTTCACGGAAAATCGCTTATCTGCTGAAAACTGGAAAAGGCTTACCGGAACTGTTGAACGTTTGGATAATATTGTTAATCTTGGAGTGTGCGTATAATTCTCCCTTTATGACTTCACCGATACTCCTGACCAGATTCTCAATCCTGGCAATTCTCTCGCCGTCGGTTGCAATGGTTCTTATCTCTTTCAGCATATTATTAATCATTTCATCTAAAAGAAAACATCAGATCACCGTTTGTTCAAAATATTTCCAATCGTATCTTAAACAGTGCTGACCGAACCCGAGTTTTATTTACAAAAAATAAACAGATCCAATCGAACCGAACCAATTTAGAACCTTTTCGCTTAAAAACCGAAATGAAACCCTAAACCCACTAAAACCTTATTACAAGCAGAAACCAAACCGAATTCCGGCAAAAAAAAAAAATCTGAACCGATAACAAAATCAAACCGTGTGGAAAAAAAAAAAAAAAAAAAAAAAAAAGATTAAAAATTACAAAACAAAAACCGATTTTTTTTTTTTTTTTTTTTTTTTTTTTTATTGAAAATTGAAAAGAACCGCACTGAACCAAACCGAAGTATTTTAAGAAAGCAAATCAAGAGGAACCTGTTTTTTTTTTTTTTTTTTTTTAATTTTTTCCTTCTAACCAACCCAGCCAAAACCTGTTATGTTTTTAACAAAAAAAAAAAGAAAGGTTTTTTAAATGTCGAACTAAACTAATAAAAAAAATAAAATAAATTAAATTAATAAGAGTAAAGCAAACCGCACCGAACCTTATTTTTTCTGATTATTTTGTCAGCACTGACCCTAAATATTTTATAAAATAAAATTTACCGTTTTTATTATCGTCGGCGTTACTTTGCGTAACGGACGCTACTAATAACACAAACACTGAAAGAAGGTACAACGTCATTTTGGCAAATGTGAATATTCGTGGCAATTTCGAATTTATAAGGTGACTGACAGGTTGGCTGAAAACGAATGGAGCATAACTCAAGAACATTAATTTTCGAATCGATAAAATTTTTAAAATGTCAACCTGATTATGAAAGCTGCCTAAAACCATATTTTCAAAAATAAGAAGATTTCAAATTAAAACTTTCCATATTATTGGGCTCTTTTCCAGCTCAGAGGTCAAGGGTCGAGAATTTTTTTTTATTATACTTTTAGCTTCTTATCGCAGGTCCTTTCCTTTGTCTTTTGTTCAATTAACTGCATAATGCAGGTCTGTTTTTCTGTTTTTTCTTCTCTTCTGGCATGCGATAACCAACTCGTACAGTGAGGTTAAGATGACTGCATTTGTAAGTTCCAGCCATCCCCGCCAGAGGGGAAGAGTGTCGGTGCGGTCACCAATCCAGAAGTTGTCCCGCATAAATGATGCTTAACTTCATTGATAGCCAAACCACTACATGGACAAGTCACCGCTGAAATCGTGAAGTCACAAATTGAAATCGTTTTCCCTCCTCCGCCTTCATAAACGGAGGTTTATTATCAGCATTAAAATCCCGTTTCTTCTCTCTACTTTTTCCCGAAATGTACCTAATTAATGAACTGTCATTATTTCGTTTAAATAAATTTTGCGAATGGTTAAATTATTCTTTTTTTCTTATTTAAAACACAGTTCTTCATGCTCTGTTTTTTCCTTTTATAACAAGGATCAATACTGCGGCAAAAGCAGCTTCGAAAAATACAAATATGTTTGAAATGATTAGAATGCCCCCTGATGCATTTCCAGAGGTATTTAAAAATCCGATTGCTTTAGCTTTACAACCTTTAGAGTAGATTTTTCCTTTCCTTGCGCATCCTTTTCCATAATTCGTACAACAAGAATCAGGGACGACCATCCCATGAATGGCGTAATCTTCTTTTCCATTTAAACCGCAACATTCAATTTTTTTTTGTAAAGCGTCGAAACCCGATTTAGATTTCCTGTCAGTTTCAATTTTGCTGAAATGAAGATTCAAATCTCTTTCAACGGTGCCTTTAGCTTTCATAATGGCAGTAGTTACTAAGACAAAATATCCAACACCAGCCAAATTACCAACAATAAGAACTAGAATTATGTGAGCACTGAGTAATTTTATGCTTTCCTTCTTAGGCCCCAAACATCCTAAAGGGGAAATTATAAATGTTAAGCACCCGAATACGATCATTAAAATTAAAGGGACTTTGATTTTGTTAATATCGGTGTCCAAGAGAACATCCCAATCGGCAAGTTTTGAAAGAACTACTCCAGCGACGATCATAACAGTTCCTCCTGATAAAACAATTAAAAACGTGAATAAAACTATTAAGCATTTTAGCCGGTTCTCTAGAGATGCCATTGATTTTCTTGTTTTTCAAATTAAAATTTTTTAAACAAGGTATACTTCATAACAAAATACGCTGACTTGCACACAGTTTTAGACAAACAAACCTCAAAACTCATGTTTATTTACTATATATCTCAGAGTACGTCAGAGCCAAAAAGTTCAATATGCAAATTCAAGATGGCCGTTTGTTATGGGTAAACAACGTTTAGCGGACATCTTTAATTTCCATATTGAACCTTTTGGCTCTGACGTACAGATATACATTTAGTATGTCCTTTTATTACACTATGAGTATATAAAATGGAGTCTAATAGTCACTACGTCACAAGGTTCCGAAACCCTTAGATAATGGGCTCCGAGC